>CM060833.1:105177500-105325000 GCA_030762175.1 Metallyticus violacea
AGCGATATTAATTACAACTTCTCGTGTAGGATTGGTATCATCTCATTTAACTATCCCTTTCATCTCACCGCAATCCCAACTGCACTTGAACACCTAGTTTCTTTCCATTAATATGTCGCTCGAAACCAAGTGCTATTGACACTAGCTCATTCAATACACGCTCAGTACCGAACTAAATTTTGTATGTTACGTACGGATTTCATTGGTTTTAAACAGGAAATTTGAGATAATTAGCAGAAATTTTCTTCTAGAGTTTCATAGCCATTAGCCTCGGAAACATTATTTCGTATATGCACTCGCAATTCTTTGTCCTGCTGGATAACTCCACATTAAAAACAAAGCAATATTTACTAAGGACTGGATCTTTAGAGTAGCAAAAGAGCAAGCGATGAATCTTAAACTTCAGCATATCCACAAGAGTTTAAAGGTATATTTCGCTTATAGTACAACAGGCTAGAATACTTGTTCCTCTGCATGCGCAGACCTCCTTGTAGTACAGGAAAAAAACTAGTGAAAAAGAAGAAATAATAACGCATTAACTATGTAGTTATTGATTCACTGTTTGCACCTTTATAAGTTTGTTTACATCTCGATATGAGCGCCATTTGTGGCGAAACTCAATCTCTTGTGGTCGGATGCATGGTATTTTAGGGAAAATAAAATAGCTTTGTTCTCGACTATCAAGGATATCACTACACTCCAGAGACCAAGGGACAGTTCAAGCAGTAAAATAGTAACAGGTGAAAGTGCACCAAAGAATGCAAAAATATTTCCATCTATAGAAAAAATTATGGCTACGGTTTTCTGGAGTTCTCATAATGTGGTGCTCTTAGACTACCTCCAGAAAGGCAGAACGATCACGGGGAAGTAATACGCTTCAATAGCTTCCAAGTACTTCCACCTCCCCATATTCACCGGATTTGGCTCTCAACGATTATTGTTTGTTCCAAAACCTGAAGAAATGACTGGATGGACGACGATTCACATCAAATGATGAGGTTGAAGCTGAGACAAATGCTTATTGTTTACAGTTGGACAAATTTAATTTTACTGAAGGTATAAAAGAGTTGGAAAGTTGTTGAACTATATAACGATAACTATATATATATATATATTAACACTAATATATATAAATTAACACTAATAATAAAAGTAGATAAAGATAAAACACAGAGAAAGAGTGACACTTGAAATTGCTATATTTCGAACTACTGCGAGTTCTTCAATGGCAAGAAGCTATATATATGGATATCCATTTGCAAGGGGACTATGTTGAAAAATGAATTCTCTTAAATCTTGTGTTTTCGTGGTTAGGTCGAGAACTTATAGAATGCCCCCGAATATATTTCATATAGTGCAAAAATTGATTTGTGCTGCTACGGAACTCGTTAAAACATAAGAAGCGATAGGTTAGACCAGTAGCTCCGGACCTTTTAAACAACAGCATCCTTTTTACTTACCCCCAATAATTTCCCAGTTGGCATGTTAGGTAATCCCCTAGACAGATTTAGCAGCTCTTGGGAGGTGCGGAATAAAGCATCACACAATTGTCCCATGGGACGACACAGATATAGTGTGTCCGACCGCCACCACTTACAGGTTAGGTTTACATAATAGATACTCTGCAGGCACTCATCTGGAAAGCAGATTGAGTGAACTGGACCTGTCTTGGCGTGATATAGTAGTGAATGTCACATATAGGGATCGAACTCCGAACCGTTCAGTTTTTTGCAAGGCACATTACTGTCTAAATAACAATAGAATAGCTATTACAGCTAAAAATTAACATGTTTTAAGAACTACGCTGTAATTAACAGTCGTGTATCTTATCTAGCAGAGTATAGCTATTCTCACGCATACAGTTTTTGGTATTATTCTTTCCTCTAAACCTAACCACCTCCAAATCTGGTACAAACACTGTTACTGTTAATACAAATACTCAGACGAAGCAGGGTGAGTCGAGTGCGCTTTTTCGATTATTAAGTCATCGTATCAGACCGAGAGTTACTTTTCTATCGACGTGGATGAATTTGAAACTTTAGAAATATCTGGTCCTTAAAATACGGATAGAAAAAGTATTTACAAATAGTTCATAATCCTAAAGTTCTTGAGCATGAACAACACTCTTAACAACAGCTATTACTAGTTTTCTGGGTAACTCTTAGAGGGAATAAATATCCAATCCACTTTTCTGCTCTTTAACAACAGCCACAAGTGCGCACCATCGGTGTGGCGTATGCTACCTCCTTAGCACTCAGCAAACTTTCTGCCTGCTCCTATCTCCTCAGAAATAAGTCTTTGTGACTTAATCTTAAACAAAGTGAAGGCACATAAAGTATCTGTATCTTAATTTCGGGATAATCTTAAACTTTTGGAAACAACATCTTCTGAATAAACATTCTGTCAACGTTTATGTTTTTCGAAGAAAGTAAGCGTAATAAACAACAAATATGCAAACCGGTCACCATGCAGTTCTTTTTAAAATGTACACTACTTATATATTTTAGCACTAATTGAGGTTCGGTGTTGAAATATGCTGTTAGAACCTAAGGCGTTGGGAAGTTTTTTTAAAATCCTTATAAATTACAGAGAACGCATATTGCGTATGTGCCTTTGTATCTTTTATATCAGTATTGAATGGCCTTTTCGTCAGTTCCTAAACAACATTTTTCTGCTTTAAATTGTTAATCATATTGTAAATATAATGCATAATGATGCAAAGGCGGTGCATTAGAGGAAGAAAATGTTAACATATAACTAAAAGAGGTTTTAATTCTCTGATTTTGAATTTTGTCCTCGTTACATCTCGTTCTTA
The DNA here is from genome assembly GCA_030762175.1 of Metallyticus violacea. Taxonomy (NCBI): domain Eukaryota; kingdom Metazoa; phylum Arthropoda; class Insecta; order Mantodea; family Metallyticidae; genus Metallyticus; species Metallyticus violacea. The sequence goes on from CM060833.1 coordinate 105,180,316, forward strand.
TAAATTGTTCCTTCACCTCGACATTGCTGAAATTCAGCTAACATAATGTGCGACTGTGATTCAGGTGTTATTATGAACACAATGTATAAAATTTGTTCTAAACTGTTTCTCTGACAAATTCGCCATTTCGTTTCGGTTTTTTTTTTTTTTTTCCTTAGGGATGTCAGATAAAGTGTTTTTGAGTGTGCCCTTCAAAGTTGGGACATATATTGACACTCTTATGTTACGTTAGTGTACCACAGTAACGGTTCCTCCGTTACACTCCCACTGATATATATATATATATATATATATATATATATATATATACACACACAGACACACAAGCATCATATCTTGGCGTTGTAATTAGTCGTAATATGTATTATGTCTATATGTGTGTCATAAGCTTTAACTTCAATGTAAGAATTGTACATACGAGAAAGCTTCTTGGTGTTTAGTTAGGGAAGCTTAGAAAACCAACAAAAAGGTCATAAAATCTCTCTTCAGTGTAAGTAACCCGAGGGTCGCGTGTGAAGTTCCTTTCTTTTTTAAAAGGCCTGCCATTGCAGTTTTAATAAACCTTAAGGGCTTTCAAGCTCGTTAAGGTCTCTAAACCCGACAGGCGTTGTACTTAGTTAGTCCTTTAAAATAGACAATGGCAACAAAATGTTTTAAACTTTCAAAAATAGCCAATTGCACGTGGGGCAAGTTAACTTGAACCAGCCAATGGAAAACATATATTTAAACTTCTAAATATAGGCACGAAACTTGTCCTTGCCCTTGTGACTACGTGGCAATCGTTAAGTCAACGATTAATTAATTTGAATTTAATATTAAGGAGACGGTTGGTTGGCTGGAGCTCAGTCTTAAGGTCTACACGCCGCGAGACGCATTTCCTCTTTCAGTTTGCATATGCTCATCGCTCAGGAAGCAGTTGTAAGTTTGACGTTGCTGAGGCACGTAGTTATAAGATCTACAAGCGGCTAAATACACGCAGTTCACAATACTCAGAATAAGTTCAACTTTTAGTTTTACGCGCAGCGGCACTCATCTGTAAGTTTCACATGCGGCAACTAAGTTTGTATTGCGCATATCATACACAAAATACCAGAGGACGCGAAAATTTCTGACATAATAAGTACCAATTTATATTATGTCGCATCACGAGCTTATTTACACTATTGAACTGTTCTCCCAGTCCGGTTGAGTCTCAATCAACAAAATAGCATATTTCACCCTGAGAAATTGTTGAAGCGTAGGCAAAAATACTTAAACGATCAATAATCAATCTACCAAATCACTTCAAAATGGCATCACAGCTTGAGGCCATTTGATGTCTACAACAAATCGCTTCAAAATTGGTGGCCAACCTGGGGCACGTAGCCGGAGCCTATGAAACAACTTCATAATTAGGCTCTAGTTTTTGAGGCCGACACTAAACTGCTTTATGATTTGGCACCCAACGTGACTCCATACTAAACCGCTTAATTTCTTTTCTTTAAGAAGGCTTAGTGATGAAATAAAATTCCACAGGATTCGGTCGTCGATAACATCTAAAGGTACCGTATATTGCTAGAGAAGAGAATAACGCTTTTAAAACAATGCTCTCTAGTTTATTAAAACATGCATTAAGACATTAACATTCATCACCAGATATACTATAACATTTTAGCAATGCACAATGTCATAATTACAATAAGCAAAACAGCATTGAAATATTTTCCTTATTAAATTTTAAATTTAACGAATTAAAACAAAGATAAAGATGGAATTAAATAACAAAATTTCCTCAAACATTTGATAAAAAATGACAGTAAATAGTTGCATTTAAGAAAAATTAAGAAAGGAATATTCCATGCATTTCCGAATTAAACAAAGAGTTCATCTTTGTGTGTGTGTGTGTGTGTGTGTGTGTGTGTGTGTGTGTGTGTGTGTGTGTGTTTTCTTTAATTCCCTACACAGACAATGGACAGTGGTAATAGAGGAGATGAAATGATATTGTTGAAAAATATTTCTTTAAAAACAAAGAAACGTTCTAGGCTTAAGTTAACGATACCTCCGACATTTTCCATTTATGAGGAAGGAAAATATGGAAAAAACATCAGCCAGAGAGGACGCTTCTGGCGGGAATCGAACCCCAGACCTCGTACTCACGAGTTTTTTTTTTTTTTTGAATGGTGTTTAACGCCCATTTTTACTACTGAGATACCAAAGGTGATGAACATTGGTGATACATGAAACGAAATGATAAATTGGGAAAGGATTCTTTTAAGGAAGGAAATGTTCCAGGCCTAGGTTTAGGATACCTCTCCGCATTTGCCATTTATGAGGACTGAGAAAAACCTCAGTCAAGAAGGACGATCCTGGCGGGATTCGAACCCCAGACCTCCTGCTCACGAGTTCATGCCTTAACGACCCCGGCCACACGTGTTAAAGAATTTTTTATCAAGTGAACGAAGGATATATGAGGGTATTGACCGCGCTGCCAAACAAAAGAAAATTTGAGGATAGGACACCAGAGGGCATCATTATGAGGCCACGACAAAACTATCACAATATACAGAACGGTGCCTCGTCTGGTTACCAAGCCAGAAAGCCGAAATTATATTTATTTAAGGAAAGTTAACGACCAGCTCTTCGATGACAGCAAAGATGGCCATGTCATTCATGTAGAGGAAAGGACGCCACTTCTTATTAATAAGCACTGCTACTTATTCTAGCCAATAAGCTGTAACCACTACTTTCGATAGTGTGGGTGTCAAACAGGGAAGAGAGAAAAGCTGGGGAAAAGGAAAAGACAAAAGTGGATTACCATAATCACGATATAAAGTAAAATTCTCAGCACAAATTCAACTGCAGATAAAGGCTGGTAAGTCATTTTGATCACGATACTCTTTGTATGGTAGAGTGATTTGTATTCTCATTCATCTGAATTAAATTTTAATTGATAGAAACATAAGATACTTTTTAAGCACTTTAGTTCAAGGACTTCCGTTTGTGCAATGGAGGGGCCACCTGGGAGGAAGGGATGCGGTGAAGGGAGACGCACATAATTCAAATATTCAGAAACTGTGAGACACGAAGCTAGACGGTGTTCCTAACATTATATTCAAATTGTTTTTCCGATACTGGCGTCCACAAAGACGTTAGGGCAGAAAGTTCTCCAAAGAGCAAGCCTTCATCACACACTCCAGCCCAGATCGCCTGGTACTTCCAACTCTGCAGGATGAAATGAGCAAATGGGAAAGCGTAAAATTCGTGGAAAGTAAATATTCATCCCAACATTCGCCTAAGCAACCAGGGAAAACCGAGATCAAGAAGACCAGTCCCGAAGGATTTGAACACGGGATCTTTCAAATGCGAGACCCAGTCTTTATCACCTGATTAACATATCAGTTGAATAGTAAGCTGTTTGAAGTGGGCAGCTGTAACGGAGAAAAATCTTTTCTTGCGCTTCCAGGATCGAATTATGGGCCACCCAAGCGGTAGTTTAAGACTTAGGTGGAAGTCACCTCATTTTATAACCTGTTTGATTTATTCTTAAGCTCAGATAGCCCTTCGACGATGCAATGTGACAAATACTGTTAGAATGTAAACTGGTTAATAGCACCCAGCAATACCTAGAGATTTTTGCAATGGAATAGTGTCAAAAAACGGATTTCATCAATGAGCAGAGATATCGATATGTTCTTCGGAAATTGTTTTCTACCATTGTCGTTATTGAAATACTAAGAAAAATACACAGATACCTTCACCTATCTGGTCCAGTCCATAAGTGTGACCCCCAACAAATACAATTAATATATTAAATAATTTTAATAATTTATAAAATGATCATAATTGTTCCCATCCCATTTCTTAAAACAAAATAAAAGTAAATAGAGTACCCCTGGTTAACACCTGATATCCTGTAGCCTCTCTCTTTGGTTTGCCAGTAGTTTCCAGCTGGAATTCCAAAAGACAAGAGGTTCGGTCACCACATCAGGTAACTCTTTTTTTAAAAATCATTTGGCATTCAACCCAGTCATATTCCAATTTACAAATATCTTCCTGATACAAACTATAATTGCTCCTTAAAAGTAAACAAAAAGACAGATACTGTCATAAACCTATGTGCTTCTTCTTTATTCATAGTCCAGTTCCGCTTACTTTTCACTTTGCTTAAATGCTGCCCCTCATTTCCACCGTCTTTGCTAAATTTTCAATTGTTTTTCTATTTAGTTTGAAAAATGTCTGATGTTTTAGCTCCTTCCTTCAGAGTTGAGTTCCTTTACACAAAAACGTTATATGTTCAATATCTTCATCTCCACCACTAATAGGTCACCGATTCTGTGGAAAGTCGTTTCTTAGTCCTTTTAGTTTCCACACTCCTGTCTTACCATGCAATACCCCTTCTTTGTTCCTTATTTACTTTATCAATATGTCTTCCTTTCCCAGGCATTTTCTACTGAGTTATAAAATACTAGAGATCTTTTTCTGCTATCTCACTGAACAGTTTTTGTATTTCAATCAGATCTTCTTTTGGCTATTTTTCAAAAATCCTTTTTCGTTATTTTCTCTCCTTTTTCATATTTCCACTGAACTATTACTAACCAAGTTATTTCTAAAACTGTTCATCCATCCATTGTTCCTTAAATTCTTCTGTTGATATTCTCAACATTGTCTTAAAAATTAATACATAGTGTTACAGGGTTACAGAATTCTTACCGTAGCGTACCTTGATCTATTCAATGGTTAGCGCCAGCTTCTCATTGCACTAAATATGGATACACATGTACGTATGCATGAACACACATTGTTATTTCATAAACTTGGAGAGTTTCTGTATCTTGTAAGATGTAAATAGTAACAAGTTTTCCTGTGTTTCTAAACGGAGGGCATTAGTTACATGCCTCTAAGCAAAATATATACACACCTACAAAATGAAGCCAGGTGATGGTAAGGTCAATTAAATGACCTAGTTGATTTTCTGCAGGGTTACATGGTGCATGGTTGCCGTCGTCATAGCTCTTTTGGCTCGCATTAAACAGTATAGATGACAAACCTGGGTGTCTAAATAATAGAGTTCACAGAATGGAGGCTATCTGTCCCATGTTTGATATATTTATATTTTCTTCCTTCCTTCCTTCCTTCCTTTCCTTCCTTCCTTCCTTCCTTCCTCCCTCCCTCCCTTCCTTCCTTCCTTCCTTCCTTCCTCCCTCCCTCCCTCCCTCCCTCCCTCCCTCCTTCCTTTTCCCTCCTTCCTTCCTTCCCTTCTTCTTCTTCTTCCTCTTCCTCTTCCATGCCCCAATGTTTCGATTTGGTAAACTAAGAGTATTAGAATTCATAGTAAAGAAATGTCGTTCCTGGTGGTGTAGTGGTTACCATACTTCCCTCCTATACCCAAGATCGCGGGTTCGAACCCGGCCATGACCAATGGATTTTTTCGGGCGTAAAAAAGAACCTCAAGTCTGAAAGAAGAAGCCTCTGAGCAAAATTTGTCGGTCGTTTCACGCCCTGAGTTGAATGGGACGCTGATGACCTGAGGTGTTAAAGAGCGTCCGTAAATAAAAATAAATAAATAGTAAAGAAATGAGGAATTTAATCTATACAAATAAAAGTACACATTTAGTTATTTTAAAATACAACGAACAATATGCTATTTTGTACTGCAAGATTACGCCGTAGTTCACACTCAACAGTGACCTCCAATTTATAATTACTCTTATTATTATTATTATTATTATTATTATTATCATCATCATCATCATTCATTGAGATTATTTTATTATTGCTTTAACTACGTTCATGCAAAATACATCCGTTACCTCATTGACCTCAAGTTCATTAAGTCGCTGATTAGGCTTCATATACGGAGGACGCTGGTTCGATCAATACTTCAGTCAAGCTTATTTGATTTATTTCTTGGCGGAAAGCATATTTTCTTAATCTCTTTAGACTCTTGTTGATCATTTCGTTCATTATGAACACCCACCTATCGGTCTGAATATCCTAACAATGGGCAGGGCGCATAAAGAGTTATTTTACGACATTTATGAATTCATGTGCCTGGAAGACAGACAAATAACTGAACGTAAACAAAGTCGTTAGGTTGAATGGATTCTTTATTGCAACTTGCATTATTTTACCGGGCGGTTACTGACCGGAGTAATAGTGGGATTTCTCTTGGAGCAGGTTCATGTTAGCATATTTCAAGCGCAATATCTGCAGAGAACATAAAACCTGCCAGTGACAGTTTACAAAGTACAGGCAATTTCTGTTTCTGGTCGTAGGCCGCTGTCGCTGCATATTCTTCTCGATAATATCGACAGAGGAGATAAATGGAACACCTTCACTGCCAAGCAACATGTTAGGAGTGAATGGAAACGACATAACTGCTATGTGCGTTATTACGACCGAATTATAATGAATTATTTTTATTTTTATACAATAGTAGTGTTGGAACCTGCTTGGAGAATAACACATTTAAAACTGAACATATGCAATATTAGATTTAATATACTACGAAAGCCAATTTCTTGTATGGACAATATAAAAGAATATTCTAACACGCAAATAGACAACATATTGACATACAAATTGCTCCTGAAGATTTTGATTTACTTAGTAGTGATATTAGGATTTTATCTTGAGAAATTTTGAATGGAGCAAAGTTAAAGTTAGAGTTCCTCTTACCGCTGCCATTGAACTTGTTACTAGAATGGTTTGCAGATGAAAATTTTATTAGTACATATGTACATGTACGATTTTATTATCACTTAGGTTCTTAAAAGCGTGCTGCATGCATCTTTTTATATATAAAAACTTATTTTTCCTAGTGCGCTACAACGTTCCACATCTTCCCTATCTACGTTAGAGATAGTGTATAAAAGTATTCGACAACATTTGAAGATATCTTATAACCCTAGAGGCCCTGCTTAATGTATATAAAGAAATGAGAGGGTGCATTTAAGAAATGACATCAAGTTTTATTATTATTTATTTTATATACGGACACTCTTTAACATCTCAGGTCATCAGCGTTCCATTCAATTCAGGGCGTGAAACGGCCAACAAATTTTGCTCAGAGACTTCTTCAGGCTTGAGGTTCTTTATCGTGTTTTAAACGTACGATACGGGACCCACGGCTTCACTTTCCTTCCGAAGGAAGCCATACTTAGGTTTTACGCCCGGAAAAATAAATCGATCCTTGCCGCGTTTGAACCCGCTATCTTGGGTTTAGCAGGCAAGTATGGTCACCACTACACCACCAGGACCGACGACACCAAGTTAGTAACGTATGCAATCCTATATATTAACAAACCTGAAGTCACAAAAGCCTAACAATAGTTAAACATCTTAAAATAAGTGGCGTTATATTCAAGAAGAATATTCTCCTCATAAAGGGCGGCCGCTACACCACAAATGCACCAAAATAAATTTAGGACCCCAAACCAATTCATATTTATTAAACTAACATTGGAGAGCAGAGTGCTCTAAATTAAATAATTAATGCTCTTGAGCAAAAGTAAGGAAAAATTCCTATACCGAAATGATACGTAGAATCTTGAACAGCAAAACAGATATCCTCACTTTCAAAGAAATTTCCACTGAGCACGTAGTTAAACCAACCTTCTTAGAGACAGGTTGAAATAATTTACCTGTACTAGACTGAAGTCACTCTCGACAGCCGAACGCCGCAGGAATCACCTGACTTCAGTAGGAAGTATTGTACAAACAAGAATTTGGCTGGGAAAGTGCCCATATTCAAACAATTAGTGTGATTCGCAAACAGGTTCCAGCATGTTAATCAATTTAATTTTTGTTCTTTTTCTGGAAACAGCTTTTTTCTCAGGTATTTCCATTGGATACATTCGGCCAGAACATGTATCCATTCCTCATCCCTTCGACAAAACGAGCAGATTCTCCTACGAGAACTATCCGTTATTTTCTAAACCTTCAACCTTCCAGTCTAAACCAGGCAATTCGATCTCGTCTTTCTCCCTAGAACGAGGATATAGACCTCTTTACTCCAGGTTAGTTCAATTTCATTCGATAGGTTCAAAGAGATTTTCGCGTTACACTATGCCTCAATTTTCTGCCTACTGATACCTTCTAGCCTTGTTTTATCTTCTTCTATGTATTTCTATTACCTCTCTGCCACATTGAACCAAGGTCAATTCCTCTGAGTGCTATTTCCATCTCTGCAGCCCAAAATGTTGGTCTTATATTTTGTATTTGGTGTCTATAGAATTCAGTGCGAAGTGTGGACTGTCTCCCTGTATTAGTCTAAGCCAAGATTATACCATCCTTGTTTTACTATTAACCGCATCCTTCATATCACAGTTTGACCTTGCTTCGGAGAGCTGGAGAACCCGTGTTTTATATATATAGCAATGGTGCGACTACTCACAATTCTGCTGGGGAGTCCAGAAGCATTTGTTCTGTAGATGTTACTCAGTATGGCCAAACACCGACGATGATGTACCTATATCTAAAAGAAAAAAATAGGAAAAGAGAAAAAGAAGGTAATAAGTGCATGTGGAAGTTCACTGCAAATTGGCTAGAAAGCGTACCATGTGAAAAATAAGGACATAGAAGTTTAAAATAATTCGTAACATTAATTCATAACATAAAGCTCAAATACCGCAAAAAATGCAAAATGTACCATATTAAATGCAGGCTAACTGATTCGAGTTTTCTTAAACATATTTACACCACACTTTTTTGTTCTTTCTAGGGAAAATAAATGTTTGATAGGTTTAGATTTTCATAAATTTTATAGTTTTAGAATTGTACTAAGTTTTAAAATAGCTGATTAATTATATTTGTTTTATTTTCAGGTAAGTTGGAGGATTAAATTCCTTATTGCATCTGGTAATACATGCTAGTAAGTATTTTCTTATCTTAATCATTTACTTAGAATATAATACTTTGTTTACATTACTTTTCAACATTTTCTCGCGCTATATATATACATTTCTTTCAAGAGAACTTCAAATTGTCGACCTTCTTCTTTTTTTATTTCTCAAGGAGGTAATTATAATTACCGGATGCCAAATCTAAGATTTGTAATTACAGAGCTATTATTATTATTATTATTATTATTATTATTATTATTATTATTATTATTATTTGATATCAGGGAGCGAAGATACAAATGTAATGGACACTAAATACTTAGAGGAGTAGCAGAGTATATCACATAAATTTCGACACCATAGCGTCTGTTTTAGGTTTTCAGTTTAACAGAAACGCAGTGTGTAGGGTGACGGTGTTGCCACCAGCTGAACACAACAACAGCTTAAGTTGAAGCTTGTTTTAAACATTTGCTTGTGTGTAGCCTTCAGCGTTATTAGAAGTCATGTGTACGATGTTTAGCCAATAAATTACATGTATTATGAAAAAGATGGGACTTTTTTGAACGTTAATATATGATTAAGCAGATAAACGTAGTTGAAACAATGTTATGTATTAATTAAAAAGATAAAATATATGTCATCATCAACTGGAAAACAAAAGTATACTTTTATAGGATGTGTCGAATTAAGAGAATCAACATCACAACGAATTGTGAGAGCGGGAACCTATGGCCGTAGATGCATATAGAAGACTCATAAGATAGGAAATTTCGAGGTGAAATATTGAAGATTGTTTCTGTAAGCTGTTTTATTTTTCACCATACCACAATATAATTGGCGATTATACCGCGGTAAACGGGGGTCGTAAAGTCCACAGCTATGATTATCGCGTGAATTCCTAACACTTAAACACTTAAAAGGTACATTTACACATCAAGTAAGAATTAGCTGGAATTGTCTCCTTTCATTTCCCATGCATTTCTTGCATCGACTTGTGCTATTTACCATTATCCTCTGCAGTTCCCTCTGAGAAACAGAGGAAACTTCTTCACATGGCATTTGTCAATTCGTCTAATGTGTGTGGATTTGTCTTGCACACTTTTTTCTTTGAGACCCCCCAGAGTTAAAAATCGCAGAACGATAAATTAGGGGACCGAGGGCCCATGTGATGACTTTATCGTCGAATATTTCATGAATTGAATTAGGAGACATGGGCAGTATGTGCCGTTGAGATTCTGCACATACCTATCATTATTAATTGTTTCTTTAAAAAGTAGGGCCTATTATCCTGTCATCACTAATGACCCAACAGACTCCTACTTTTTTTTTTTTTTTATCTTGAAAGGGTTTTCCTGAAGCAGGGTAGTTTTTTCTGAACTCCAGTATGGGTTGTTTGGTGAATTAATTGTACCCACCTATTCGTCCGTAAAAAAAAAAATTAGATTTGGGTAATTTTTTTCTCCACGCACATTATTCAAGATCCATTAACAAAATATACTCCTGGGTGCAGAATCACACAATATGAGTTCTTGCACTACAATAAGTTTATAGGGCTTTAACTTCAGTAGCTTTGTAGCCGTTCGAACAGGGACATAGAAAAGTATTGTTTGCTGAGTATTCCCCCTACACGAAATATATTTGTCAATTTGTGAATGGAACTTCGACTTGGAAGTCGAGTGTCAGAGATTCTCTCTTGCTCAGTATGTCTCCAGCCTATGGTCTACGCACGAACGAATGGTAAATAAACGCTCTTAGGGGAATAGAATAACATAATTAATACTCTGTATCATGCCGCCTAATGACACTGTCAAACAACACACAAGAACACCTCCTCAGTTCCCAGAGTAAAACTCGTACTGACCACCCCTCTACTCCCTGGCCGGTTAACAAAAAGGGAACGAGACGAGAGCTGCAGAGCTTGGTCTTCTAATTCGATGCGGCAGTCTGGCGGATTCGTGCGCTTTCTCTCGCTCTACCCCACTCATTCCGCGCAAGGTCAAGGACATTGATCTTTTTTTTTTTTTTACTACCTGCTCAACTGCGCGACAAAAACGTAACTTTGCAGGAATTTGTTTATTCCTATGAAAATCTGTTTTAAGGACTTTAAAGCAAATGCACCCTAAGATTTTCAAATTAAAATAGACATTTTAGGCTTTAAAACCTTAAAACATTTCAATAAACGTTCACGTTTATATAAATTGTAAAAACAATTCACTCTATTTAGTTTATCGCTATGAGGAAAAATATCATTTGGCATAAAGCCCGAGTTCACTCATAAACCAATTAAAATTAAAATAGAACACCATGGTTTAGCAATGCAGCGGTAGCAAGAATAGAAGTGATAACATTGTAAGTTTCTGACTGGACAATGCACTCGAGGATCTCTAGAACAAAAATAATTTCAGTATAAATGTTGCTTTTGTAAATACTTTTAAGAAATATTGCTCATATTTTTCCATTCTCGTCGGCCGTTGGTGCAAGAAGATATATTTTAAGAGACAACATATTAAATATTACTGTATGTGGTCTTACACATGGAATGCATGCATATTTTTATTATCCTTATTACTTTCCATGCCAGTTACTGAGACTTCAAAAATGTAATGCGATGATGGTGGTGATGATGCGTTTGGCCAAAAAACAAGCAGGAGAAATGCCTCGGCTATCACCAATTGCATGTTCAACCGCTGGCGCTGGGATTAAATTGTAGTCTTTTAGTTGTAAGGGTAGTAGTTTTAAGCACTGAGACACGGCATTGCTACAGGTATATATTTGTGTTGTCCGAATGTGCATAGAATTCAATTGAAACGCTTTTTTGTGAGTTCCCGGAAATTTATAGTTTTTCACACATATAACAGGACTATGTTTCACTAGTGTGTCACGTTAAGAACAGAAAAGACAAGGAAGAAAAAGAACCTGAGCTAGAGCACCTTTTCCTGTTACAAATAATAAAATGCATGCTCTGAACATAGCTACACATTGCAATGTCTGGATGAGTAATGATGCACATGCAAGAGGGAGAAAAAAAAAAGCCGTGTTGCGCAACGTTTTGGCAAGATGTATCAAGTGTGATAATGGCTGTAATATTCCCCATCTTCAGGTCATCTGTTCAAAACAAACGAGCCTAGTGTTTATGGGTGCTAGTGAGAGTAAATATCTTGTTTTTTTATTCCTGTCTTACTGTCGCACCAGAAGACAGGTGGAAATGTATGTAGCTGAAAATTGGAAATGCGACTTAAAAATATCTCATTCTAATGTATTTATTTCGATTTTCGAAGTATTGATTTTATTAACTTTTGACAATTTGTTTACCGATTATTCTATCAGCTCTACAGCATAAAAGGACCTATACAGCTGCTAAGTAACCAAAAATATTCTAACAGTTTGAAACTAGAATTTCAAAACATCATATTCTGAACAAAATAATGTGTTTACTATTAAATATATTCGCTTCGCTAATGAGGCCTTCTGCCAATGTGATGGAAGTCTATGAAATCTATTGTGATAGAACTCCTTGGGGTGTGTCTAGTGTAGTTTCCAAGTCGGCAAAGATTCGGAATTGTTGTACTTGAAGAAAGAAAGCAAAATATATCACGGTCACCTTAGCTGTATGTTTTTTTGCATCATGCAAAAGAATAATACCTTTGAGATTCACGAGTACAGGCTGCTTAGTTTTCACACATTTCAACTGGCTAGAGTACACAGTGGCGTTAATTATTTTCACAAAGCACAATTTGCCAAACACAGAGAATAACCTTCTTTTGGTGCAGTGGTTGTTTCGTTTCTTTCAAGATAGTTTTATGAACTACCAACCAGTGATATGACTTCTTGGAGTGTCTTAGAGGACTCACTTTTTGTCGCATTTCAGCACTCAAATCTAGAAAGGGATTCTTCTACTAACGAAACAACATATAAAACATGCCGCCTTTTGAGCCATTGTCAACTTGTGCGGAGTCGTATGTTGGTTACTGTGCCACGTCCTAATTTGTTTTTCGTCTCATTGGCTAAGAGAGTCTTGTTTTTCCTGTCAGTAGCCCATCTTAACGATTTCGTTGCCTTCCTGGAACTTCATAAACCATCTTTGCACTGTTCGTTCATTTACAGCATCAGCACTAAACACTTGATGTATTTTCTGCGTCCTGCAGTTGCCTTGCTCTCCAGTTTAAATTCATACGAGGGACGGTTCATAAAGTCCGCATTGTCGATTTTAACAAAGAAGATTAATTTCACTCTTTGCATTGTAGAGTGATCACTAGGCCCTAGTGCTTGAAGACTGTTGCATTTCTATCGAAGTAACAGTGGAGAAGGTGCGCATTAGTCATGGCTCATGATTAAAAAACATTATCCACAACGATTGCTTGAGCAAAAATAACGCCGGAAGAAAGCGGCAGTCAAAATGTTGCAACTTTGCCCAGCTGATCATGACTTTATTGAGCGCCTGATCACCATGCATGAATGTTGGGTTTGACCACGAGATGAAGCAGAGGATCAAGCGGTGGAAACATGCAAATTCACCATAAAAAAAAAAAAACAGTAAGGCACAGAAGTCTTCGGGTAAGATCATGCTATTTGGAACTCTCATGGTGCGCTGTTGACAGAGTATGCCTATAAGGGTCAGACAATAACTGGCCATCATTGAACAACACCATCAACATTAAAAAAACGCAGCTAGAAGTTGTCCAAGGGAGTTCATTTACTGCAACGACAACGCGCCAGCCCATCCTTCACATCAGCGATGCCTACGGCTGCTTTGGGGTATGACATTTTACCCCATTCTCCATATTCACCCTATCTGGCACCTTGTGACTTCTTCCACTTTCCTAGCATAAAGACCCCACTGAGTGGCAGGTGTATCCAGGACTACAACGAAGTGATTACTGGAGTTGGAGCAGTTCTTCAGTAGCCAAAGTGAGGAGTTTTGCTATTACGGTATGTATCAGCTCATCCATCACTGGGAGAAATGTGTCCATTTGTATAGTGGAGAAAGATTCTTGACAGTATGCATCTTCTTCATGGTGATAATACGAGCTTCATGACCGCTCCGCGTAAAGCATCTTCGGGATGCTCACTGCGCTTATCACAATACTGGATAACACTAAAGTCTGTCTATTAAGATATTGAAATGGACATAATCAAAACTACGTGCGTTTTGACCGCAGCGCGCCGCCTTCTTCATGGTTTGTGTATCGCTTCCGGCCTCTAAATAGTCCCTTGAAATAATACAATTGACGTCTGAAAGCTCACTTCGTTTTTGTTAAAGCGCAAAATATTGAGTACTAAGCATAGTTCGATTATAAAATAATACAATTAATTGAATTTCATACTGAATAAGTTCATACGGCGCGCAACTGAGATTCCCCGACAGTTAAGAGAGGGGATGACTCAAGAAAGAACACTCAGCATGAAAGTAATATGGCGGAACAAGTGAATGTATTGAAACATTGGCGCTGTAAACCGTTACGAAATGATGAAAAGATTATAATACTGAAAGTATTTAACAAGTTCTGTGAGTAGTATCCAGAACTTGCTATCAATGAAGTGGTGAAATTACTATCCAAATTTGGCGGTGTGTCAATTGCAAGCATTATATTGCACATAAGAAAAGGTCCATAGCTGGTGACTCCGGGCAAGTAGAGACAGCGCGTCAAGCAAGTTCTGGATGTTGTGTGTGACGATTTTGTGAGGTCAGCAATCCGCCCTAAGGTTTACCACTTCTTCGCTAATAATGCACCCCCTAATTTAAACAAAGGGTTGTCGGAATTTAACTCTGATCCTGACTTGCCAGATTTGAAATGATCTTCCTCCCACAAGCTGCTGCTAGTTTTCGAGTTAGTAGTAGTAGTGGTAGTGGTAGTGGTAGAGAGAGAGATGCGTGATCGTGGACACAGATATGACATGATTTTACGGCGGAGAGATTTCCTCCGTAAATTAAAATAACTGCGTAAAACACGAAATGTGTACTGTTTAACGAGCTTTGGGTTCAAGAGGAACACAAGACAAGAAAAGCATGGACTGACACCACTAAAATCAAAGAAGCAGGCATTTCAACCGGGTTTAAGTGCAGAGCTTAAAAATGCAGCAGGAAGAAGTAAGCACCTGATACTGCTGCACATAGGAAGTGAAATATTCGTATCCAAAACAACCGATTACTATAACGAAGAAATAAATACCGAAGTTTTCAAATTGCTTTCTGAAAAGATTCTCCCCAAATTATAACCAAATAGCGTCGTCAATGTTATGAAAAACGCCCTCCACCACAGTGTGAGATTAGAACGTATACAAGCCAATCATGAGAAAAGGAGACGACATAGCATGACTACAAAGTGAAAGCATAGCTTTCGATGAGAATCTGGTTAAGGCAGAAGTGCTGGAATTGGTCATATCGTATGTTAAAGAGCATGAAAAATACGTAATTAATAAAAAGGCTAAACTTGCGGTTCACAATGTACACCCATTGCCGCCTTATCACTGCTACTTAAACCGAATACAGATGTAATGGAGCCAGGTGAGGGGTTACGTCGCCAGAATTAACACGACCTTGGAACTCCAGGACATGCATGCGTTCGTTGATGCAACATTCCGCGTTATAACTGAATACTGAAGTGCTTGTGCCAACATGGTTGGAGCAAATCTTAAATTCGGTACTTGGAGGGTATTATTGATGTAGTAGTAGAAAAATATGAGATACATCTAGGGCATAAGGAATCAAACGACGTAAGAATCGTTCGATCTGCAGAATAAAGAACCGGTGTCCAGCTCAGATTAGTAGAATGCTGATCACGTATATAGCAATTAATTTTCATGCCTTGTGTGCTGCATGTTATTTAGAGATAAGATAAAAATCTAACTTTTGGTGAAAAACGCTTTTATAACGTAACGAAATTTTTGTGTTCTGTCCACGTTGTCATTGCGAACGCACATGGCCGCGGAGTGATACAAACCGATGACTTGTTTACATATACTCCATTCTCCTACTGGACAAAATGGGTAAAATATCTACTAGCTTAATAGTCTAACTCTCGGCAATAATTTGTTCTCATTTTAACTTGCCCATTCAATTGTTGTAAATGCTGATATGAGCATCGCAAAAATTAACCGACAGAAATATTTTGTATAGTTGAAAGTTCAAAATGGAACTTAATAGATTTCATAATTCCACTGTAATTTTTTCAATTTCTGATATATTGTAGATTTATTGGTAGTTGATTTGTTAATGAATTATTCTGTCAGTTGTATATAGCAATAAGGGGCTTATTTAGTTTATTAATCTTCACATCGGAAGAATTATTAAGGAGACACGAGGGTAGGTGCATAAGTTTCCGGCCTAATCATTTTCTAGATATGATAAAGACAAAAACTATATTTCACTTTTCAATATAGTTACGCTTTATTGCAATACACTTCTCACATCTTTGAATTAACATTTCACCCCACCTCAAATAGACAGAAGTCTTGTCTGCAAAATGGGCATAAACAGCATCCATCGCTTCTTCGTCACACTTAAATTTCCTTCCTCGAAGGTCCTTCTTGAGTTTTGGGAAGAGAAAATAGTCACTGGGAGCTAGATCTGGGCTATAGGGTGAATGATCCATCTCCTTGAAGCCACATTTCTTCACAGCTTCCTTTGCAACAAGAGCTGTGTGCACAGACGTTTGTCGTGAAGAAGGCGCGCACCACCACTCAGCTTTCCTCGCCTTTTCTAATTGATGGAAGCGCGTAGTCTGTGTAGTAGGCCAGCATAGTAATCCCCATTTGCTGTGGTGTTCCTCTCCTTGAACTCAATGAAGAGTATTCCTTCACAGTCCCAAAAGATTGTGGCCATGATCATCTTGGTTGGCTGAGTGACCTTGCCCTTTAGAGGCGGTGCTTCGCCAGGTTTACGCAACTTCATTGATTCTTTTTTGTACAAGGGATCATAGAAGAGAATCATCGTTTCATCTCCTGTACAATGATTTGCAGAACTTCTCTCCAGTCACGGCAGAGCTCCAAAATTGCCTACCAACAAATGACTCGTTGCTGCTATTGGACTGAGAAAAGAAGTCTAGGCACCCATCTTGCACTAACCTTATTCATGATTAAATGTTCATGAATAATTCGAAGGACTGTTGTTTTATAAAGGCTCTACCTAGCTACTATTTCTGTAACTTTGAGCCACCGGTCTTCTATAATTTTTCCTTACACAAGAGCGATGTTTTCAGAAGTGAGCACCTCCAAGGGCCGACCAGTACGCTTTTCGTCTTCAACTGCTTTCTCGAAAAAGTTTGGTTCATTCTTTTACGTAAAATATGAGGGGGATGCTTCCCCATACACACCGTCCAATCACTGTTTAATTTTATTTGGAGTAACAGCTCGATGCTTCCCCATACAGTTTTCAGGAGTGAGCACCTCTAAGGACCGACCTGCACGCTCTTCATCTTCAATGCTTTCTAGACCCATTCGAAAACGTTTAGCCCATTCTTTTACGATAGAATATGAGGGGGATGCTTCCCCACCGTTCAATCGCATTTAATTTCATTTGGAGTAAATCCTTTAGTGAAGAACTGAATAACAGCTGGAAACTCCATGTTGAACATGTCACAATCTTCTGTACATATCCTTCTTTATGCAACTATATCTGAACAACTGAACACATCGGAACGGAAGTTACAGCTGCAATTATTTACTTAACAGATAAGGTATGACACCAGATAAGGCTTTTGCGAAAGCGATAATCCTTTTCGGCAAGGCCGTAAACTTATGGACCTACCCTCGTGTGTTATGCTAAGCTATTGTTTCTCATTGTTTCAAATAATTCGAGCACGCATACACATTATGCAGAATGCGAAATCATTAAAAAATGGTGGGGAGGGAGAAAGTCCGAACTATTAGTAAATTAATTTTACTGATTGGGCAACAATGCAGTTAATAATCTGATACTTTATAGCTGACTGCAGTTTAACTTGAATACTGCAGAACTGTCATAATACTGAAGATCTGACTGTCATTCTGTTATTTCTATATGTATTATTGCTGTTATTTTCATAGAAACACACAGTATAATACATTATTTTCAATAATATTTATATTGTACATTTTGTTTGTCTTTTATAATGAAAGGATTCTCCCCCTTCCCGGAACATTTTTTGGGTAAAATCGTTGGTGGGGGAAAAATCCCCCATCCCCCGCGATTTCGTACCCTATGATAATGCTCTCATTTTCTTTCAATAATGAAGAACCGTTCAAGGCGAATGCAGCAATGACACATTTTGCAAGCTTCGAATAAAAGTACAGTTATGTGCATTAGTGCTTTAAACTCTTTTTGCAGCTTCTACAAAGTTGAAAGCAGTGGTACGGTAATTGTCAGATAATTAGGCAACAATGTGATATCAAGCTGTGGGCAAAGAGCATGAGACAGCTACATGTTTTTTATTTTTCATCTTTTATTACTCTCTATCGAAATAGCAAGTATGACTGAAACTTCTTCTAAGTTGAAGGTGGGCACAATAATTTGAAACAAAGAGAACATTATTTTGTATTCATCGTAGAATAGCGGATTTGTATGGGAAAGTTTTTTGAACATAATGAACGATAGAACATAAAACATTATAGCGAAATCATGGAGCCTGCAGGTCTCGTGTAACAATGCCTATGCTTTAATTACACTGGCAACATACATAATTCACCACTAAAATGAAACTAGCTAATCTCTACACATTATCGAAAATGATAATAAAAACAGTTGTTAGTCTCTTGTTTAGTAGAGACAGCTCGCATTTCATAGCATCCCAGTATTCAGCGTTCTGATAGCACCGTAATACATCAGGTTACCGCAAACTACCCTCAGGAACTATTGCATCATACAGTTGGGTCATGTCGACTGATACTAGTATTATACGATAATGCAATTGTTTAACAAAGAGCGAAGTTTAGGAAGGTGATAAGTGTGTTCCATAGGCTTTGTTTCCATATACTCGTAGTTATATGTTATAAGCAGGACCCGGTTTTGATGACTCAAAATGCTTCAAAATGACTAAAAATCTTATAAAACGACCCAAAATGTTTATAAAATAATCTAAACACTTCAACCAAAATACCAATCTACTCATTGAAAAGCGTATCCACATAACTGAGAAAGTTCTGGTCATCTCATATTTCTATATTCAAGGAATGAGTACAGAGATGTGAAAACTGTGCAAGGCATATCACACACAAAAGGCAACAAGCTGCATCCTGCACCACTGTAATGCACGGTCGTACATCGAAAATGGTGTTGCTGAATATCTTACAACAATCAATGTGAAGAGCTTCGCTCATTCTCCCTATAGCTCAGCCCCATGTGACTTTTTCCTTTTCCCCAAATTGATGAAACATCTAAGACGTTTTCCATCATCAGAAGCAGTGATGACGTCTGCGGAGGTGATTCTGAAGCACCTGTAAAAATGGTTTCCAGCGTCTTTGAAGTCTGCAGAAACGCTGGGACAGGCTCCAACGGGACCTACATTGAGAAAGATCATCAAAATATGAGGACGAGTAAAAGGTATGTTTTTAAAAATATGATAAATCTTCTCTGATGATCAGCGATCGTTCATTACTGTACTAAATGAGAAACGGTTACAGACATCTCATAAACCGTAGTCAAGTTTGCATAACCATTTCCATATTCTCGATTAGCACCATGTAATGTATAAGAATTGGGTATTTTAATTTTGGGGCACTTTTTTTTGTAAATAATGGTTGTCTAGTACTACACTGGTGAAAATAATTGAACACTTTTATAGATTTCATGATACTGAATCCAAATATAGCAATAAAATTGTTCTGTCATGTATTATTTTTAAAGGAGGTGCCATTAATCCACCGTCGTGCATCAAATGAATGTATCCGAGAGACCCGCCACGTACTTGATAACTAAACCTATGTACCACATAATAACTGCTTAAAATAAATGTTGAATAATTATTTAATTAGTTAATAGTTACTGAACTCATAATTACTTTTCAGTACTAATTATTTTCTATTTCGCTATTAAGTCCAAGTACCTTAGACCTGCGTTGAGGCAGCTGTTGCGCCTCTTGTAGCTTCTGTGTCAATAGTACTCAGTGCTACTCCTATGACAAATTGGTGAAGTATGACAAAATTCAATTCTTATTTATTAAAACCATAATAAAAATCCTTAAAAATTACGACAATCACCACTGTTATCATTCTGCTCTCACCAATTTCAAACTCGATAAAATATCTCGAAAGAAATCGAGAGAACAGAATGCTATTTAGCGAAGTTGAAAGCTATGTTATTTATTTTGAGCATGAAAATGATGCACTTTATCTATATATCAGTGGTAGTACTGCGCTTCATGCAGGGTTAATATTTAAAATGCACTGTATTTGTTAAATGTTACACGTTTCCATTATGTATTGCTGGTTCAATTATGTACGTATATAGTTTTATTTATGTATATCTCACATTTTTGGCCGGATGAAGATAATTGTCTACTTCCTGTTTTCTCAAATACTTGAAGGTAAGCGGGTAGACATTATAAAGAAAGTAAAGCAGCTATTTCAAGATCCTGCCTTCAGAAATAAATTGATCGACTGCTGAATGTAGGGCTTGGGATGCATTTGAAAATGTGTATAGGCCATTTCTTGGGAAACAAAATGTGAAAGTTATGCGAAAGCTGTGTCCTCATTTAATGTTTTGGTATGCATAATGTCTTTAAGACTTCACTCCAAAAACACGGAGAAAGATTACATCAGCATGTAACTCAAACGAAACAAAGATATAGTGGCTAATGGGCTCAAAATATATTATCAGACCATCGCTGGACTCGTGTGCGAGAGACGTCAAAAACCGTACAAGAATAGAAGTAAATAAAATGAGTTATTAATGAAAAGTTTTATTGCTTATTAAGTAGAATAGGGTAATAACTTTTTATGTTCGGAATATTGTATGTGAGTGTTATCAGTCACTTAGGAAAAGCAGCATTTTTATGCTTCAAATATATCTCCTTTAAAAACGGTATGTGCAAGAGCAATTTCATTGCCATATTCGAATTCAGCAACGAAAATTTATATATTCCACTTATAGAAGGAAAACTTTTCTTTCTTTCTTTCCTTTTTTTTTTTTTTGCCGGCCAATGCTATCAGACAGCTATTGACAATTAATTAACACTTCTAAGAACTGGAACTGTTTGTTAAATACCTTGCATCCCATTGAACCATCTGTCAGTGTATATACGTATATCTACGAGTATATAACGTTGGGATATATTCAGTTGGTTTCCGGTCGACATGCAGTCTATCCTAGCAAATAGTTGACTGCAAAGCACGGTGTAAATTACATTCTGTCCCACTGGAATTTTCCATACATAGTATTGGATATGTCGTGTACAAGAAAATTTTACTAATAATGAGTATTTTAAGTTTAGAGAATTTACTTAAATGTTTCTTCTTTAAATACAAGTCCTTATTCATAGCCTCACTGCTACATAAAACTGTGCGTTCCAGTTAACCATCTGCTGAACGTGCACGCAACACCGCCCGGCCGCTGGCCAAAAAAACCGCAACGTTATCCGTACAGATGACTGAATAAGATGCATCTTAAGGACAAGAGAAGCATGTCTTCTTAAACATCGCTATCAATGAATACACTCTCTCTCTTTGTTTTTATGGAGAAAGAAACGATCAAGAATTTAGCTTTTACTGTATGAATTTTGCTCTCCAAGTGCTATATAGGTAAAGATTTAAGGCGACATTTCAATTTTCCCTTTACATTTTCCACATGAACGCATTTGTGATAATCAGACTGCGTAACTGCTTGTCGTTTCAATATGTTATATTCGTTTTAGAATTTCACAAAGGGAACGAGTGACTGCGGATAAGAGAAGAGCGTGCTAGCACAGGAAATTAGTCTAAAAATGAGGGTAAAAGTTTTATGTAATGGCTCATGTTAAGCAGAATCTGAAATTAATTTCATTATCTATAGTTCTTTACCAATTTACTGTTTTAAACTATGAAAATTGACATTTTTTCCTTCATAGACCTAAACGGCACAAACGTTGAGGCTTCCAAGTTTTTGCAGGCTCCTAAATAATCCGCAAACTCGTTAACTAGTAAAGTTTTGCCTTCAATGCTTATATGCCACATACCTCTAGCTTAAGACAAGACACGTTTTAAAAACGCTAAATTTAAATTAAATAGCATACCCAGAGGCTGAATAAATATTGTAATACTACTCTGCGGCGATTTTCTTGACTATTACACGCTCCGGATTATTTAGCTCTTCGGCTAATACCGTGAGATAAACACTAGTCTCAAATGAAAAGTGCGGCCAAAATTGTCAGAATGAGAGTAAGAGAACATTAATTTTACTGAGCCGTGACATTTTCTCTGCGTGAAAATCTTCAAGAGGCGTAAGGGTAAGATGGAGATAAACCTTTGTGTGACTTGTCAGAATGTCTTTTCCAGATCTTTTCCTCTTTTTGTTTCCTTCTTCCTACTGCCCTTCCTTAGATTTATGCAAAAGATTTCTCTTAGTAACTGAAAGTCTGTGTCGTAAGTATATAAGTGTTTTCTTCGTTTATATCCGCAATGGTTGGTGTGCAATCATCAACGGGAGGAAGGGGACTGTGGGAGGAGGTTAATACCTAGTGGTTCCAAGATGAAAAATGAGTGCTTCAGCAACACATTTATAACTATGAGATTTAGCTTTCATCTGCAATATGTTGTTCATTGTTTGTCGCTTATTACAAAACTGATTTTTCAGATATGTTTAAAATTAATTGTTCTGGATAGAAATTCAGTAAATTGTATTTTTTTTAATGTTGAACTATGCTTAATACTCAATATTTTGTGCTTTAGCAAAGAAAACGAAGTGAGCTTTTAGACTTCAGTTGCGGTATTTTTCAAGGGAATGTTTAAAGGGCGGAAGTGTCACACAAACTGTGAAGAGGTGCTCTGTGGTCAAAATTCACGTGGTTTTGATCTGTTAAAACACAGACTTTATATACTCGTATTCCTTCTCCCACCCCTACTCCCTGTTAGACTGCTATCCAGCTACAAGCGTTATATCCACTTAACATTTGCATGACGTGATTCGTGGCAAGATTTTCATTTGTCTTGTCATTTTCTACTTCCTTAGCGAATTTCTACAAATCATTGCAGCGACAGCTTCTATGACTGTTGATGCATCTGTTATCGTTAGAAAATATCTCATCTTATTTCCTTATGGTTCAATACACAAAAGCTTTTATTTGTAATGTTTTTAATATATTAATAATACTGAAGTATTCTTGCTACACTTCTCTTTGAGTTCCAAACCATGTTTACTGAAGTGTTTCTAGCAGCCCAGGATCTTGTTCCGTTGCGCGAAGCACTCAACTACAGGAATGCTAACTTTAAACATTGTGCAGAACTGTGAAAAACTAGAACGGAAGCTATGGCTAGAGTGTGTAATTTAAGATTAATAGAATGTTGTTTAGAAAATGAAGATAGGGTAAGAACTGCTGAGAAGGTTAAACAGGTTAAAACTATGCCGCTATGAAACAAGCACTCAAAAGACGTTATCGCACAAATACAGCTGAGTTTGCAAGTCACATCGGAGAATTAACTTGAGGTAGCACGTGCATATAAGAAGATATCTTTATATCCGCTGCCTTCTTGCGGGCAAAAGAGGTTTGCTTGCAGTCTAACGTTTTAATGAATTTTTATTTCTCTTCCTTTTTCTCCCTCATGTCGTATCCTTCTTTAAATCTCGGTAATAAAAAAGACACTAATTAACTGTGGACACTTCTTCATTAGTGAATTCATATAGAATTCTGTGTCTCGCAGAGCAGCAGATCTTTGGTTGTATAACTCAATTACATTTCCCATAGAAAAAGGGGGGAAAAAAAAAAACGAAGCAGTTCGTATTGTTAACAACGTTTAAAGGCGAAGACAATGTGAATAGAAGTAGTGCTATGATATTCAGCTGTTTTAGGGGATAAGGGGACGATGTCTTGCAAGGAGTGAGGTAAACCGGTATGATTTGTATTTTCATCTTGGTAGCAGCAGGGTAATTTCCTCCACTCTGTCTTAGCCTGTTCAAATATAAGCTAATTTCAATTATTCTTCCACATAAATGACTGGATACTTTCCTTTTCACAACTTATTTAGCAGTGATATGAGGCCAGAATGCGATATGTATATATATAACAAGGTATTTGAGTTGGTGCCAGCGTACTAGAAGAAGCTGTCAAGAAGTCAAAGCCGTTTAGGTAGCACCTTGTAGTTAGTTTGAGCTAGTTCGTGTATTACTGGATGCTTTTGTTGTGTGTTAATACTTGGGTAATTGTTTTTCGTTATTTATGCCATCACATAAATATAGTCTTAAAGAACGCTATTTATGTACGATACATATGTGGAAATAAATTCTTGTACGAAGTGGTAAGGAAATTCGCAAGAAAATAGGTAAAGCAACTGTTAGCCAACTTGTTAAAAAAAAACTACGAGAGACAGGATCTTTCAGCCCCAGGAGACGTTTTTCGAAACGCCGCACCGTATTCTTACGGAAGAAAAGTTAGATGAACTACGAGGTGTGTTAAAAAACACTTTAAAACTTTTTAAAATTGGGTTTAGCTGCGTCTTACCAGGCTTTGTCTCCCTCTATTCATATATCTCTCCAAACGGCGTTTAAGCTTCTGAAAGAAGTCCTGATACACGTTTTTCGAGAATACGCGAAGTTCTGACTATGAATTTAATTTTATCTCCTCGACTGAGTCAAATCTTCGTTCTTTCACCGTAGATTTCAGCTTTGGAAAATTAAAAATCCACAATGCCAAGTTTGGAGAATGTAAAGGGTGGGAAAGAACAGTCATCTAGTTTTTGCACTAAAGTCGCAATAATGCAATGAATGATAAATGCGCTGGTGCGTGAACTTATTGGTTCTTATGATTTTCAAATTCAATTAGTTACAATTGATACTTCTTTGCTTACTGTGATTAACATTTGTAGCCAATCCTCCATTGGAACAGCGATATGTGGTATTTAAAAATCGGATCTAGCGGCCGCATTAAATTTTTTTTTAAAAGAAAACTCGGTATATGTCATTGAAACAAAACTAAGAAAAACTAGTTCCTGAAAATCAGTGAAATCCTACTATTAGGAAGGGACTCAACATTTAAAAATCGCTCTAACGGCATTAATATTTTGTTGGTTTGTTTTTTTTTCCTCTACGAAAGCCCGCGTATAGCATTTAAATAAAATGATAAAAATAGTTTCTGAAAATCAGTTGTGGTTTACCTGAAAAACGAGGGGAGTTCAAGTAAAATTTAAAAAAAAAAATCTCTAACGGCTGCGTTTTTGTTTATTTTTTCCAGAAATCTCAATATATGTCATTGAAATAAAATAAGACATTTTCTGAAAAATCAGTGAAATCGGACTATTGCCAGGGGATCTATCCAAAAGTTAAAAATCCCTATTAATATTAGTTTTTTTCGCAACGAGACTCCATATATTACATTTAAATAAAATAATAAAGTAGTTCCTGAAAATCATGAAATCGAGAGTTTACCTGAAACTGAAAATTTAAAAATCGCTCTAACGGCACCAATATTTGTTTCTTTATAACAAAATTCGAAATATACCATTTAAATACAATAAAAAGTTTCCCAAAATGGGTGAAATTGGACCATTAGGAGTAGAGGTATACTTGAAAACCGAAATTTACAAAGCTCTCTTGCGTTTAATTTTCTCTATATTATTTTAAAGTAAAAGAAATTAATTCAGCATATAAATTGTGTTTATAATGATGCACATGTTTTATATTTAACAAAAGCATCGTCGTGAAGATAGAAAATGTGAAATGTTAATGTACTATGCGTTTGAGAATTATACTAATAGATAAAAGTGCTCTGTAATAACTTCTAGAAAATGTTTGCATTACTGTTTTTACTACATAACATTTAAATTACATTTCACAGCCTATAAAATTGACATAACTTTCAATTTTTTTCCTCTGTATGTTGAATTTTTTTTCTGAATAGTAACATGTTTTGTTTTATTGAAACATATGAACATCTTCTTAAATACAAATGTAACTCGAAACTTTCCATTATTTCTCTCTTTTTAGTGACTGTAAAGATGATAACAAGAACTATGTTCATAAATATGGTTACATTTAAAAATGCTCACACAGTATAGCTTTGTCTATCGGTGGTTATACATTTCATTATAATTAATATTATACCATTAATTATAATTGTTTAATCTCAGTAATAATACTGATAATTCTAAAATGTGTTTTTTTTGGTAATACTTATGGATTGCAAAAATTCTAATTTTGTTCCCTTAATACCACAGGGGAATATCCTAGTGCTATAACTTATTTCATTAATTAAGAAGGCCTAATTTGGATTTTATATTTATTTTTTATTAAAAGTAATTAAATTTGAGGAATTCGCTTAATTTACGCATCTTCTAGTGACAAACTTTTGTATTGTGTGATTTATTTTTTTAAATAACGAAATAAAATCGTTTTCAAGTGATATCCGTTTGTTAACTACTTTTTTAAGTTCACCATTGCAGAAAGCAAAAGAAAATAGAGGTATGCAGTGGCTAAAGGGATGAACCATTTAAAACCAGTGATATTCTGTCAACATGTAACCAGAACTTATTAATTTTTGAATTTGTAATTGTAAACATTTTCTATAGACTACTTGATAAGGTTGTCGTAATCATTGAACTCAGCTGTCTTTTCATAGCTTGTTTACAAACCACTTCACACCCAACCTTTTTAGTAAGAAATAATTTGTCGAATAAATGCTTTCAAGTGAGTTGATGTTATTTTTAAGAGGGTGTTTTTAATGGTGAAAATAAAATAAATTCCTTTGGGAGTTTGAAAGCTTCTATTTATAGTTTTTGATGTCCAAGCTTTCAATTTTCTCTAAAATATACTTATTTAGTTTTGGGCCTAAAGTATTATTTTGTGGACCAGTCTATTACCAGCATTTCCAACCCCTATTCAAACCATCCATTAAAACCTCCTGCGAGGAAACATAAAAGTGAAATTCTAATAAAGATGCAAAATTTGTTGCATCAAGAATCTGAAAACTGTTAATTTAGCATTTTATTGGATGCAAATGCTTGTTAAGGTGAATGCAGTTTTGAATGATTGAATTCGGTTATTCGATCAAGCTGCTTTTCTATCAATTATGCGTTTGTACTCTTTTACTTTTTTTTTTTTTTTTTTTTTTTTTTTTTAATTTCTCCAGTCGATAGCTTGATTTGTATGTGCAAGAAACAATGTATTAAAGTTTTTCCCAATTGTGTGAGCGAAAAATGGTTTCCCAAACAAAATGTCTTCCTCTATTTACCATTTGTTACTCAATTTAAATAAAATCACAGTTTCTAAAATGCTTGTTTTATTTGTTCTCAAAAATGTTTCATTATTTCAGAAATGTCTTCTAAATAACGGGTTTTTTTTTTTTCCATCTTTTTTGTAACTTCGATACACTTCATAATGGGATCAGCTGCAAAGGAAAGGTTAAGCTCTTTAGCATGATTCATAGCTTAAGTTTATTAAATAAATCTAGTATACGTTTTTTTCTTCTCTCTCTCTCTCTCTCTCTCTCTCTCTCTCTTCCCTCCCACTAATATCTCTAATGTTTCGTTGGTTCTGAAGCACAGAAGGTTTGCGCTGGAAAACAAAAGCTCTAATGGATTATTTAACAGTTAAGTTTTTTATTTCTAGATAGCAATTTATGTTATATGGTTTCCTTCTTTCTGAAAGTAACAGCTCACAACACACTTCAAATGATTACCGTATTAACAACCTTTCTGCTGTAACTTATCGCTAGTGTACTTGTTTGGCAGGAAAAGTAGATGATTGCAAGTGGGTGGGGCGAAGACATGCTATATTATCGATTGTTTAATGCGCCGAACGAGACTATAACCGTAATCAAGAGATTGCTGCAATGATTTGGTCTTTCCGCAGTCATTAGTTCAAGTATACCTCAAGGCTGTTTGAGCATAATGCGACGGAATAAATAAATAAATAAATAAATAAATAAAACAACCTACAGCTGCCGAAATGGAATCTATTTCGCCCAAAAACACTTGCCATTTTATTCTCTTTCGCTGTTAGAGTTGGTCGATCTGCGTAACACTTGAATTGACGGAGAAGAGCCTTCCCAGTAAATCTGAACCTACTTCAAAGTTCAGAAGTGGCACATTGTTCCCGAGAATTCTTTCTGTTATCGCCCACTTTACCCCGTAGCAGGAGTAATGACGCAGTTCTGCCCTTATAATCTGGAAAGCGACAAATCCCATATCACTGCCCTAAAGCGGAATCCGCTAAGCCCAGTTCTCTTCCCATCTCATATTTTAACCCATGCGCATGCATATCTCTTAAACCAATATTCACAGCGGTAGTTTTTGGGCACATTCTGAATATCGCCTTATATTTGTAGGTACACTTATTTTCAACAGAGAGCTTCTTTTGTTTTGCTACAAAGCTTTCTTACACAATTTACTTCTTATGGCCTCGTCCAAAGATATGCACTTTTCTTTAAGTCAGTTTGTTTCGGAACTTTCTATTTCACTTCCTGTCAGAAGTCTCAGGGAAAACCTAGTTTAATTTTTGAAGCAAATGCATAGTTACACCGTTATTTGTGTAAACTGCTATTATTCTGTTCGAAGAAATAAAGTAACTACAATGAAAACCGAGGTAAAATTTAAGGAAATCTTAATTATTTAGTATTTTAAATTTACTTCTTTTATGAACAATAACAGTGAAATGGGGAAAGTAGTCTTTTATTTTGTAATAATCTACCAGTTATGTTTTCAAAATGTATAATGAACATTGATTATTTATATTATAAAATAAACAACATGTATAATATTTATTATGAAATAAATAAACATGTACGCTCATTAATAATCAGGCTAAAGTGCAAACAGTTTAAGGAAACTAAATAATTATGAAATTAAAAGTTAAAAAATATATTATTACTAAATAAATGTGTACGACAAATAAAATTGAGTAACGATGTTCTCGTAATATTTAAAAAAATACAATAAAAACAAGTCTGTTCTTCAGAAGTGTAAAGTGAACATTTAGTTGAATAGTTTGTTGCAATAATGGAATCAACAAACACATACTCTGCAAAACTAGGATACTTAAATTAGATTTTTATGTAAGCATGACGTTATTCACCAGCGAAAAGCGTTTTGAGTAATCGGAAGTTTTCACGGCCGGAGTCAGTCAGACTTATAACTAGAAGTTTCTTCCGGGCTTAGGAGCCGTGGTCTGTTGGAGATAAGGAGTCCAAACATTTCATCCCCAACTGCGGAGGACATCTTCAGTGGCGCGGTCTGAGTCTTCTGGGCGAAGGTCCTGGCACGACTGAAATGCCCGAAGCCCGAAGTGATCTGGCAGGCTGAAGTCAGTGCTCAGCCTGTGTGTGGTTGCTGCGTACCTACCCTGTATGGGTTTAACCGCAGAGATGGGATGAAGGTTGTAGGGTGGTTGTGGTGTTTGGGTAGTGAGGAAGACGGATTGTGCTTAAAGCTTATCCTAACTGTAGCGGGCGGATATGACATCCTTGGAGTATGCTTGCTATGCGCATGCTGTTCTCTGTTTTTGAGAACAGCATGGGCATGCTGCTATCCGCTGTTTGTATTACTATTGAGGCTGATGGTGATTTGGAATATTTTCCTGTTGCTAGGTTATGCTCCTTTGCTATCCAAGGGGGCCACACGCGAGGCGCGGGACCTTGGGTTTGGGCTTAGGCCTATAGCGACAGGAAAAGCTGCCGAGTGACCGAACGAGAGCGCTCTCGTGGTTGGGTAAACTGGCGTAGAATTTAGATGCCCGGCGTCTGATTTCCTCCTCGATATATGGGAGGGAAGAACTCTCATGTAGTAACCTGGTTGGAAAGCTGCAATATGCAGAATAAATGGTCCGAAGACCTTTATTCTGCACCTTTTGCAGAAGTGCAAGCCAACTGTCAGCTGCCATACCCCAGATTTCACAGGCGTATAGCATGACAGGAATCACCAGGGCTTTAAAAAGGTGTAATTTCAGGTGGACTGGCATGGCCTTGGAACCGAGCATAGGGAAGTGTTATATTTATATATGAACTGTTCGAAGGGAATTGGTTCGGCTGGAGCAGAGGGGTTGTACTCAGAGGGCGGGGCATCTCCCTTGTGATCGGTGATTGTTTTGCATGAATTTGCTAGTGTGGGCTTGTTTTATATGCTCTAATATCGGATTTCAGGTTTTGCAAGTTTGAGAGCCTCTCCCTTTTTGTTGAAATTATTGGGTTGCTTGTAGATTTCTATGACTTCGCGTTGTAATCTAGCGTGGTTGTATGGTACTGAAGATAGGACAGATTTGCATTGTATTGGATAGTGTGTTCATCATCTGCCCACATAGCATGTTCTGCGACCGCGGACTTGTCCGGATGGCCCAGACGGCAGCATCTCTCTGCGACCGCGGACAAGAGGACGGATACCGCGAGAGATACGGTTAGCTAGTGAGCGGATCGTTTTTTACGCCATTTCTGTGGCTGGGGTACAGCTACTTTCCGACTCCACCATCGATCTCACCCTGGAGGGTGTGTCTGTTTTTCTAAGTGTGTCATTGGACGACAGAATAAATTTTACTGCGTATTTTCTTATCAGCAGCAACAGGTGGGCGCGCTCTAACGCGTTCGCCAAGGAGCAGCCCACAAGAAACTAAACTTTGTGTTTCTTTTACTCATCATTGACAGCATTTCCTGCTCTTCTGGACCACACCAACACACAAAAAGGTTAGTGCTCGACTGTGTTAGGAGTGTGCCTACCCTGTGTTTTTAGCAAGCAAATTATAACCTACCATGAACCCAAGTGCAGCAGAAAGCACTGTTGTTGCGGGAGTTTCTGGCATCCAGAGCTCCGCAAAGGCCTCCACTTCTGCTAAGAAGGTTACCGGACATCAGTCAGGCCACATTAAGAAACGCAAATCTCGCCGATCACGAAAAGTAGATGGTGAGACAACCCCTCCAGCTGCGTCAGACAAGGACGACAGTCCCTCGCGGGAACGATCTCCTCTGCGCATAGGCAAAAAACCAGAACCCAATTCTGGCAACTCCTGTGAGGATTCGCTCACAGACTACTCCACAGATTCAGAGAAGACCTCTATCTTCTCTGTACACTCCTCCTATAGGGGGGAAGATGATAGTTCGCCTGCCTTGGCTTCCGAGGCGGACGATGCTGAATTTCAAGTAGTAGCCGGTAAAAGAAAGCGGCGTACTCGACCTCAATTTGAGGCAGATGGCTCCACCACAGCTGGAAAACCAACACTATCAGCAGGTCCTAGTAGCAATTTAACTTCTAGCTCACTGAGACGCCACATTCCACCAATTATCGTGGATTCCTTTCAGGGGGATACGGGCTTCTTAAAAGAAGTAATACCGTCCCTGATTGCTGAATGCAAGATAATTAGAAAAGGTAATAACTACAGGTTTCAGGCGAGGTGTGCCGAGGACCACCATCGCCTGATAAGCAATCTCAAGCGGCGAGGAATACCACATTTCTCATTTGCCGTTGACAAAGCACACGACATCCGTCGCATTATCAGAGGGCTGCCAGCGGACACTCCTTTGGAAGACATCGATGAAGACCTCAAACGTCAGGGAATACAACCCAAGCTCATCAAACAACTAACGAAGCCTGCTCAGGGTGAAAATCCTACTGCAAAAATTCCCATCCCCCTCTTTCTAGTTATAATAGAGCGGGCTGACGATCCTGAGGTGGCGATAGACAAGCTATCGTCATTATGCTACCTCAGCATAAAGATCGAAACACCCAGACGCCCTGGCGGCCCCGCACAATGCACCGCTGCTTGGGCTTTAACCATTCTAGTGAGTTCTGCTCCCGGAACCCTAGATGCCTCAGATGCGGCGGCCCCCATCCCCGTGAGGCCTGTCAGCGTGCTCCCACGGAGATCCCAACTTGTGCCAACTGCAAGGGGGATCATGTGGCGTGCTATGGAAGGTGCACTGCAAGGCTGAGGATTATCAGCAACACAAGCAACCGCAGGACCCAGCCGGGCTACTCATCACCCAACTCAACCACGGCACCGCCAGTTACCAAGGCACCACTTGTAACACCAGCGACTCCAAGCACCTCTACATCCAAGGCCACCACACCATGGAACTGCTAACTCCTATGCAGCAGCAGCACAAGAACAGCCCTCTGGTTCTCGACGAGTGTCGCGAGCTAATAAATAGACTACACAACAACTAAAATATACGACCACTAAAACTCCCAAGCCTCAAGGCAGCCGCGCCCTCCCAGGAGGACTCCACCTGCTGAGGGGCCGAGCACTCCCCAGCAGAGGGGAACCCAGGAGAAGCAAACGCCTCCAAGGTTCACCCCCAACTCTTCCCATACTCAACAAGGCGAGAGTACCTTGGACTTGCTCCAATGTCTGTCACAATTGTGGAAGACATATGGCAGGAAGTTGCAGGAGCTCCTCGCCCGTTTCCGCCAAGCTCCAGATTCCTCCAGCAGGATGATGGTAGTTTTTGAAGCTATCGTCCTTCTCGTCGACGGTGACCAAGCGACCCAGGATGGCGAACGGAACTAGGTCTAAGCGGGACGAGCTAAATCATTTTGCTGCCCGCTTTGCCCTAGACGCCATATTAGTCAGCGAGACGCACTTCCATCAACACTCCTCCTCCCGTCTTCCGGGCTACACTTGCTACCGGTCTGATCGAGGTGCCCCTGGCGGCGGCACAGCGATTTACATCCGGAGGAACGTAGTCCACCGCCCATTCCAGATCCCGCAATTACAGACCCTAGAGGCCGTAGCCGTTTTTGTGGAACTTGATGGCACTGAGGTACTAATAGTATCTGCATACCACTCCCCATCCAGAGCCTTTGTGGTGACTGACTACCACTCCCTCCTCAACCTACATCCGAGTGTCATCCTCGCGAGGGACTTCAATGCCAAACACCCACGTTGGCATTGCAGTTCCCGCGCGGACAGCAGAGGCAAAGCAATCGTTCGCTTAATCGATCAGGACCCTCAGCTTAGAGTACAGGGCCCCTGGCAACCCACCCACCATCCGTCAAGTAGAGGACAGCCTTCTGTCATCGACTTTACGATACTCAA
Organism: Metallyticus violacea; assembly: GCA_030762175.1. NCBI lineage: Eukaryota > Metazoa > Arthropoda > Insecta > Mantodea > Metallyticidae > Metallyticus > Metallyticus violacea. Next base: position 105,213,250 of record CM060833.1, read on the forward strand.
ACACTTCCTACATCATCTCACCCTCACATCAATCAACGCACTCCATTCCGATCATACCCCCTGTTGGCCGAAATCAACACTAGGATTGCCAGCCAAGATGTCGCAGGTACAAACCGCGAGATCGACTGTAAAAGCGTAAAGGTTTGCCTCGGCACTATGATCCCTCCCAACCCCAAAATTACAGACATCCCTTCCCTTGAAAACGCAGTTTCATCCTTCTCCCTGGCAGTCACCAAAGACACTCGATAGTCTTACCGTCCACACCTCCCCTCCTCTTCATCCAGAAGTCATTCCTCTAGACCTGGAGCTCCTCATCCGTCGCTCCTAGGCTGCCCGCAGACTCTACCAGCGTCACCGCAAGGCACATCATCGAGCTCTGCTAAGGTCCTTGCGCCGCCAAGTTAGCGCCCGCCTCCGTGAGCACAAAAAGCTCGCGTGAGAGGACACTATGGCTAGGCAGAACTTGATCGATGGCGACATCTGGAGGATCGCAAAGAACCTCCGTGGCCAGAAAGACAAAGCTTCCCGACCTATCCATGGCACCCGTGGCCTCGTATACGACCCCCAAGCCAAAGCCAATGCTCTCGCTGACTACTTAGAACGCCTGTTTAGGCCCAGAGACGACCCCCAGGACGATGCCTTCTCAAGTACGGTTCGCCGCGATGTCCATCGATACCTTCGACGGCCGTCGGCTGAGGACGACTTGAGGATTCCCATCTTTTACCCCCACGAAGTCCAAGGCGCAATCCAGCGTCTCAAACCCAAAAAGGCAGCCGGACCTGATGGACTTACGCTCCTCATGCTCCGGAACCTTCCTTTCAAGGCTGTGCTCTTCGTTACAAAAGTGTTCAATATGTGCTTCAGCCTGTGCCACTTTCCACGAGAGTGGAGAGAGGCGCGGGTGATATGCATATTGAAAGCAGGCAAAGACGCAACCCACCCCTCCAGTTACCGATCAATTAGTCTCCTGTCTACACTCTCAAAAGTGTTTGAGAGATTACTTCTTGCCCGTATGCTTCCCATGTTGGGAAACATTCAAGTCATTCCCCCTCACCAATTCGGATTCCGTCCTGGGCATTCTACTACCCAACAGCTACTGAGGGTTGTGGAGGCCTCAGCCCTGGGTTTCCAGGAGAGGGCCTTCACCCCAGCAGTGTCTTTGGATGTAAAAAAGGCCTTCTCGACGACCTGGCACGCCGGGCTCCTGTACAAACTGATTCACATGGAGCTTCCCAAAAACTACATTCATCTTTTACACTCATACCTCAAGATTCGCACTTTCAAAGCAGCGGTGGCGGGAAACAACTCGACACTAAGGCCGATACGCGGCGGAGTCCCCGAAGGCTCTGTTCTTTCCCCAATTCTGTTTAACATATACATAGCAGACTTTCCACAAGCAGCAGACGCCAACACCGCACAATACGCAGATGACGTCCTACTATTCAAAACAGATAGAAACCCCAACAGAGCTTTCATTCCCATACAAAGACTTCTACACCTAATCGAAAGGTGGTGTAGGCGTTGGCGAATGTCAATCAACCCGGCAAAGAGCAACGCCGTAATTTTCACAAAACGCCGCATACCCGCAAACGCCCCCACATTAACTTACAGACGGCAAATGATAAGGTGGAACAACTCCATAACCTACTTGGGAGTGCATTTAGACAAAGGTCTAACCTTCCGGGAACACATTACCGGAACTGCTCACAGGGCGCAGGGAGCAATCGCTCAACTGTACCCTATGTTCAGTTCCAAGGCAATGCCAGTTCACCTGAAGTTACACCTCTTCAAAGCCCTGGTCATCCCGGTAAGGCTATGCGCCTGTGAAATCTGGGGTATGGCAGCTGGCAGTTGGCTCGCACTTCTGCAGAGAGTACAGAATAAAGGACCTAGGACCATTTATTCTGTATATCGCAGCTCTCCATCTAGGCTACTACATGAGAGTTCTTCCCTCCCATACATCGAGGAGGAAATCAGACGCCGGGCATCAAAATTCTACGGCAAATTGCCATTTCATGAGAGCGCTCTCGTTCGATCACTTGGCAGCTACCCCTGTTGCAATAGGATTAAGCCCAAATCCAAGGTGCCACGCCTAGCGTGCGACCACCTCGGATAACCAAGGGGCACAACCTAGCGGCAGGAGTAAACATTCCAGACCCCAACCAAAAACAAACAGCAAATAAAAACAGCAAATCAGATGAAGATATGCTCATGTTGTCCACAATGCAGTGAACAACATGAGCATATCGAGCAAACTCCAAGGATGACATATCCGCCCGCTCCAACAAGGATTAGCTTTTTCTGCTCGATCCATCCACCTTAAAACCAAATCAGCAATTTCACCTTACAACCCCCATCCCGTCTCTGCGGTAAAACCCAACACAGGGTAGGGACGCAGCAACTATACACAAGCTGAGCACTGACTTCCGCCTGCCAGATTACTTCGGACTTCGGAAGTCCCAGAACATGCTATTTGGGCAGACGGTGAACACACTATCCAATACAATGCAACATCTGTCCTATCTTCAGTACCATACTACCACACTAGATTACAACGCGAAGCCATAGAAATCTACAAGCATACTAATAATTTCAACAAAAAGGGAGAGGCTCTCAAACTGAGCAAAACCTGGCATCCGAAGTGGAAGCGGAAGCGGAAGCAAATCTGGCAGGCTGAGGTTAGTGCTCAGCCTGTGTATGGATGCTGCATACCTACCCTGTGTTAGGCTTAACCACAGAGACGGGATGGGGGTTGTAGAGTGATAATGCTGTTTAGGTTTTGGGGCGGATGGATTGTGCAGAAAAAGCTAATCCTAGTTAAAACGGGCGGCTATAACATCCTTGGAGTTTGCATGATATGCGCATGTTGTTCACTGCTTTGTGGACAACATGAGCATATCGTCAACTGACTTTGCTGTTGTTAATTTTCTAGTTGTTATTGATGGGAGTTTGGAATGTTTTTCCTGTCGCTAGATTATGCCCCTTGGTTATCCAGGGTGGCCACACGCTAGGCGTGGCACCTTGAATTTGGGCTTAGGCCTATTGCGACAGGGATAGCAGCCAAGTGATCGAACGAGAGCGCTCTCATAAAGTGGTAATTTGGCGTACAATTTTGTGGCCCAGTGTCTGATTTCCTGCTCGATATATGGGAGGGAAGAACTCTCATGTAGTAGCCTAGATGGAAAGCAGCGATATACAGAATAAATGGTCCTATTCTGTACCCTTTGCAGAAGTGCGAGCCAACTGTCAGCTGGCATAGCTCATATTTCACAGGTGTATAGCATGACAGGGATGACCAGGGCTTTGAAGAGGTGTAATTTCAGGTGAACTAGCATCGCCTTGGAACTGAGTACAGGGTACAGTTGAGCGACTGCTCCCTGCGCCCTGTCAGCAGTCCCGGCTATGTATACCCGGAAGGTAGGACCTTTATCTACATGCACTCCCAAGTAGGTTATGGAGTTGTTCCACCTATCATTTGCCGTCTGTATATTAGTGTAGGGGCGTTTGCGGGTACGGGGCGTTTTGTGAAGATTATTTGCGTTGCTCTTTGCCGGGTTGATTGACATTCGCCAACGCCTATACCACCTTTCGATTAGGTGTAGTAGTCTTTGTATGGGCATGAAAGCTCTGTTTAAGTTTCTATTTGTTTTGTACAGTAGGACGTCATCTGCGTATTGAGCAGTGTTGACGTCTGCTGCGTGTGGAAAGTCTGACATGTATATGTTAAACAGAATTGGGGATAGAACAGAGCCTTCGGGGACTCCGCCGCGTATCGGCCTTAGTGTCGAGTTGTTTCCTGCCACTGCTACTTTGAAAGTGCGATGCTTGAGATATGAGTGTATAAGATGAATGTCGTTTTTGGGAAGCTCCATGTGAATCAGTTTGTACAGGAGCCCGGCGTGCCAGGTCGTCGAGAAGGCCTTTTTTACATCCAAAGACACTGCTGGGGTGAAGGCCCTCTCCTGGAAACCCAGGGCTGAGGCCTCCACAACCCTCAGTAGCTGTTGGGTAGTAGAATGCCCAGGACGGAATCCGAATTGGTGAGGGGGAATGACTTGAATGTTTCCCAACATGGGAAGCATACGGGCAAGAAGTAATCTCTCAAACACTTTTGAGAGTGTAGACAGGAGACTAATTGATCGGTAACTGGAGGGGTGGGTTGCGTCTTTGCCTGCTTTCAATATGCATATCACCCGCGCCTCTCTCCACTCTCGTGGAAAGTGGCACAGGCTGAAGCACATATTGAACACTTTTGTAACGAAGAGCACAGCCTTGAAAGGAAGGTTCCGGAGCATGAGGAGCGTAAGTCCATCAGGTCCGGCTGCCTTTTTGGGTTTGAGACGCTGGATTGCGCCTTGGACTTCGTGGGGGTAAAAGATGGGAATCCTCAAGTCGTCCTCAGCCGACGGCCGTCGAAGGTATCGAAGGACGTCGCGACGAACCTGACTTGAGAAGGTCTCGTCCTGGGGGTCGTCTCTGGGCCTGAAAAGACGTTCCAGATAGTCAGCGAGAGCGTTGGCTTAGGCTTGGGGATCTTATACGATGCCTCGGGTGCCATAGATTGGTCGGGAGGCTTTGTCGTTTTGGCCACGGAGGTTCTTTGCAATCCTCCACACGTCGCCATCGATCAAATTCTGTCTTGCCATAGTGTCCTCCCACGCAAGCTTTTTATGCTCGCGGAGGCGGGCACTAACTTGATGGCGCAAGGACCTAAACAGAGTTCGATGATGTGGCGTGTGGTAACGCTGATAGAGTCTGAAGGCGGCCCAGGAGCGACGGATGAGGAGCTCCAGGTCAAGAGGAATGACTTCTGGATGAAGAGGAGAAGAGGTATGGATGGTGAGACTATGGGTGACTTTGGTGACTGCCAGGGAGAAGGATGAGACTGCAGTTTCTAGGGAAGGAATGTCTGTGATTTTGGGGTTGGGAGGGATGATAGTGCCGAGGCAAACCTTTACACTTTACCATAGATTAGTTGTTTAATACCGATATTAGAGCACATAAAGCAAGCCCACACTAGCAAAATGGGAACCAATCACCGATCAGAACGGAGATGCCCCGCCCTCCGAGTACAACCCCTCTGCTCCAGCCGAACCCCTCCCCTTCGAGCAGTTCATATATAAATATAACACCTCCAGCTGGCATTTCAGTCGTGCCAGGACCTTCGCCCAGAAGACTCAGACAGCGCCACTGAAGATGTCCTCCGCAGTTGGGGATGAAACGTGGACTCCTTACCTCCAACAGACCACGGCTCCTAAGCCCGTAAGAAACTTATAAGTTATAATAAAACCGTTTTATTCTTCAGTGTTCTAGCTACCGACGGGACTTGTGGGTAAAGGAGGCCTTGCTTTCTCGCCTTTGCTTATACACAGTAATCTGTCATACTATGGGAATCTAGCCTTTCCTTCGGAATTATTTTCCATGCCCGCCCACTGACATCTTCAGCTACATTCATTGTAATACTGCTACTAATAACATCTTTAATTTTGACATCGTGATTGTTTTCCATCGACATTTTAAATTTTACATCGATATTTATAACGCATTTATTCATTACATACGCCCACCTCTACCGCCATCTTTCAATGCTTGGTAGAAAGTTTAACGTTTATTACCCAACGTCGTTAATCTCGTTCCGTATTCATTAATAAAAAGATAAAGATAGCCTAGTTGTCCCTTAGAGGTAAAGGCCTCCTAACAAGCAAGGAAAGCCCTCTTTTCTAACACAGTGGGCTATTCCATGCTAGTTGTTCGTATGCTGTTTAAGACACTCTGATTTGTCCTTTGGTTACTCCATTTCTCACTGCACTAGTTGCTTCTCGAGAGATTTCCATCTTTCTCTTCCTCTTGCTCTCTTGACCAATCTGGACCTGCGTGTTCCTTGAGGATGTCTGTCCATCTTCTTCTGGGTCTGCCTTGTGTCCTTTTTCCTATACGGGGGTTCCTCATTGTTGTCTATAGTTCTGCATTCTTGCGACGTGATCGCCCCATTGCCCTATTTGTACGATGTCTGTTGTTTGAGATATTAATACTATAGGTATTTTGTCGTTCAAATTTATTCCCAAGATTTTGCATTACATTTTTCTTTGGCATGACTTGATATTTGTTCATTTGCTTTTCTGTAATTGATCATGTCTGGCACCCATATAGTAATGCAGGGTATATACAGTTTCGAGCGTCTGGAAACTGATTATCTTAGTTTGGTCTAACAATATAAACTAAAGAGCCTAAAATGCTCTCCAGGTTAATGAGATCCTTCTTTGTACTTCCTTTTGCATTTTATCACGGAAGGAAATCTGTTGTCCGCGGTATGCATATTCGCTCACACATCTGAGGACTGTTCCGTCAATTTTTATTGGGATTTGAGACCCGTTATAAATTAATTGTGTCTTCAGTTTGTTTAGTGACAACCGTGCATTTTTGCTATGCTCACATAATTGTTCAAGCATAGTTTGTAGTGCTTTCGTGTTTTGGCGAATGTGACCGCATCGTCGGCAAATCTTAGATTTGTTAGTCGACTGCCGTTTATGTTGATTCTGAATTTGTTATGCCAGTTGATTTTTCTGAATATATGCTCCATTACACAGGTGAAGAGTTTGGGAGAGATTGGATCGCTTTGGCGAACTCCTCTTTCTAGTCGGAATGCTTGTCCTTTTGTTTTTACTTTCGCGCAACTTTGACTGTAGATTTTGTGTAGAATACGAGTGTACTTCCCAGTGTGTGTAATATGCTTGTATGTTTTACTGGGTCGAAGGCCTTACTATAGTCAATAAAGGCGAGACATAGTATTAGGTGGAATTCCTCTACTTTCTCTATCAGATGGTTTATAGTTTAGAGGATGGTCTATTGTGCTGAATCTTGTGCGGAAACCCGTTTGTTCTGGTGGTTGATTTTCATCCAGAATCTTCGTTATTCTTCTAGTTAAGTTAAAATTTTGTAAACAGTATTCTATATTTGACATTAAGCTGTAGTTACCTATATCATCTGTAGTGCCTTTTTATATAGAAGGACAATTGTGCTGGTTTTCCATTGTTTAGGTATGTCTTCTGTTTCTAGAATTGCATTGAAGATTTTTGTGGTTTTTGAGGATTTTGGTGGTTTTGGGTGTTAGCTGGTCTTCTGCAAGCTTTAGCAATTCGTTTCATATTCCATCTTCGCCTGGGGTCTTCCCGTTCTTGAGCTCGTTTATGGCATTTCGCTGTGCAGGATAAGTAGAGATTGTGTGTTTGGGATATTTGGTATCTGGTTCGTTGATTGAGTAGGAATGGGGCTTTATGGTGTTTGATTTTGATGATTCCATAGTTAGTTTCGTTTCTTTTGTGCGGTATTTGCGAGTATCTTTCCTTATTTCTCTTTTGGTCCATTTATCGAGTTCTGCGTACTCCAATCTATTTTGTTCTAATGTGTCTCTCGTTAGTTGTAATTGTGCCCTCCGTTCGATCAGCTGTATAGTGTATATGCTCAGTTTCTCCCTTTTTTCATGTTGGAGGTCATATTCACTAACACTTATCTTCAAAATCGCTATGGTCTCCAGTCTAAACCTTAATGCTATGTGTAGCACGAGTTACCTTTTCACAATCCGTTTAAACCATTTCATTTAACCAACATAATATAAATTAATGCTACGGTTTACATATAATCGACTAGAAAAGTTAGGTTTATATTGAAATTAGTAATTTTTATGGGAGGGAATTGGAATGGATTTGTTCCGGAGAGAAATTGGCATTGTCCGTAGCAGGGAATCGGGAGTTGCTGGAGTTGATCAGATAATGTTACAGGTACGGGTGCATTTCAAATATGCCAAATCGCTCTGGTGAAAGTGAAAGCATAGCATTTTTGACATAATCTGCTATACATAATTACAATCGAAATGTTGCGTTATTAAGAAACGAATTTAAAACCGGAAACTTGTATCGAGACTGGGAAATTAATACCTTTTGCAAATTACTTGAATTAACCCATAACTATTATAAATTTAATATTCTCTATTATTATTTGTTGAGAAGAGGTATTAAAAGTGTACACGTTATGTTAAAGCTTCGAAAATCTGAGTTTACGCTTCTTATAGAAATCCTTCTATAGAAATTCTTCCGGATTATTCAATCCGGATATTTTATGTAGAAGCATGTACAAATCCATCAGAGTGTAACAAAATGCATTCGTCATGCCATAGATGAATATGTTCAAATATTCACTTCATTGCACCGCAATTAAATGAACAAGAAAAGAGGAGTAATGCAACAGTAGATTATTTTCGTTTTGGGGTTATTTTATTTAGTTTTTATTTATGTTTGCTAAGCTTAGAGGTGATAGGCTAGCTTATTGATTGGTCATAATGTGGTTTAAATAATTTCATAAATATAATGTATTTATTTGATAAAATTTATTTTATAAAATCAAACAATATTGCTTCTAAGGTACGGTGTATGAGCAGACTGTCACTTTTCTTTCGAATTTAATCGAGATATCCTGAAGTTTAGGTTAAGTAACGAGTAAGCTAATTCAGGAATTGTAAGTTTCGCACTATAATTGCGATTAATACCTAATTCCGATGTATGCTTGCCAGCATTTACAATTATGTAATTGGAGTTATGGAGTGCCTGAGCGCGGTTGCTACGAGTACAACCGGAGAATTGGGAGACAGAGTCGCCGGTTAAGTTAGTTTATTTATTTTAGTGTTTGTATTTTCATTGAAAGTATAAAATGATACTGTATTTAAACCTTATTCTAATAAACACTGACATATTTTATGAGAGAATTTGAAAATGATGCCCCTCAGCGGCAATACATTGCTGACATCTACGTGAAAAATTCCAGTATTTTAACTAACCTTTCTTCTGTAATAACACGTTTCTTGGCATTGAGGGACCCTATCTTTCGTAACTTTTTAACAAGTTCGTTAACAGTAGTTTCTCTACCTGGAACACGATTGTCCACATATTTTATTCAGAATTACCTTTCAAAAAAAAAAAAAAAAAAAAAAACGTTTTTACTTACTTATCGTACATAAAAAACCGTTCTTAATGACTGTATTTATGTAGTGGCATAATTAACAAGAGTAATTAGCAGCACACAATTTACACACAATGAAAGTACCGAGTAATACAGAAATGCACAACCACTCACCGTTTAAGCTGACTACAAGTTAATATGTGCACCTGCATTACAAGACCTTGACGACTGGACTGTCCCAAAACACAATTGCGCTCTGCCGGCTCGTAACTCAAATACCGCGCTCTATTATTTTCTTGTGACCAATAACAATGTACATATTTTCATTTGTTTCTTTCTATTCTGTTGATTGTGTTTCACCACAATGATGATAGCAATAATAAAACAGTTATAACATTTTCTTCTCTGCTTCTTCGAGAGCAACACAAGTTCATTCGGGTGCTTTATTTCATTGGTTGCTTCCTTTTATTTCAAATATAAACAAACAGTTGAAGGCAGCTGTTAGACACAACTATAATGTATCTAGTTTCTAGTATGCAGATTTTCTTGTTGTGTGACTTTAATTGACACACAAAAAAATAACGAATCTTGCAATGGTTATAATCAGAAGACTGCAAAATTTCTTCTTTTAAAACACATTTTGAAATATCAAGAATCAAATTTTCTCGTCCTGTCTATTAAAACACTTTAAAATTAGTTCCTAATATTTAATTTTTTAACATCGACTTAAATTGATTAACATATCACTCTTTTGTTTATTTGTTACAAAGAATCATGCTGTTTAAGGAAAATCGTGTATCCTCTTTCATGTTGTGTCTACCATTAATTAAAACAGGAATTGCATGCACTAAATAACCTTTTGTCTGACTGGCACGATGCACCGCAAAATTCCAGTGATATGTTTCTGTTTATTATGGACTTGTTAACATTTTAATTTCGTATTTCTTACATAGAAACCATTTTTAATATCTTTCACACTCCTAATTGTGAAATACGTTAAGATTTAAGCATTTTGGCTCAGGAATAAGGGGGAAAATGTTCGGTTTTTAATTACTTACAACTCATAATCAAGAATGGCTGTTTTTTTTATTAGTTTTAAAGAAATATACAAATAATATTTCAGAATGCGCTTTAATCTGAAAATATGAACTGTTAAGCCACTGTTCTCGGATTGGTTCGATACAAATATAGCAAAATTTAAAAATACGTTAAGATATTAGATGTTTACTACACCCAGAAATGCTCTTAATTTACAACGCTCTTGCACTCCAAGTGGTGACATGTCTGTAGTGCAAAAGTCAGCTATTATCTTGCTGGGGAACATTCAGGTATCTAAAAGAAGGCAGTATGCAGTAATTTGTTCAAGCACAAAGTAGGAATAAAATACTGGTGGCATGACTTCCCTGTTTCTCTCTCTCTTAATCCGAGCGCACAAGACTTATTCGCACGGAGGATGGCGTTGCATTTATTCTGCTTTCTTGCTTCTCAAGTTGCACAAACCATTTATACAGCTCCCTATACGACATTTAGCACATGTCTTTCATTTAAATACAAACATGTGCCATTGTCGTTTTTGCGTACATTCTATTCCTGGAATATTACGTCATATGCTGTCTTTGACAGGAAGTAAATAAACATGTCTCACGCTCTGGGAACAACGCACCAAATAACGTAGCAGCAGAACATTTTTCTGAAGCTAAAACACTGATAGTACGAAACAGAACTTGATGCAGAAACAGAACACCATTGGAGCTACTGCTGGGGCTGCACAAATAGGTCCAGCAACTTGTTTGTTTTATGTATACACAAAAATTCTTTCATTAATTATTAGAAAATATCGATATAAACTGCAAAACATTTTCTTACAACTAAAATATGTACTTTAGTTTCTAACAGAATAGCAATGTGTGACTTTCTATCGAAAAGAATGAATTAAAAGGTGTATTGATTTTAAACTGCTTCATCAATTATGATTTTATTTTAACATATGAATAACGTTTCGTTATAATTTTTATGATGTATTTTCTGCTAACCTTATTGTGTTATTAATGCATACATTTTTAGGTAATAGTCCTACTATTACAGAATTTTTTATTAGAATTACTAAACTTTCTCCTCTGAATAGTTGACAGAACTACAGATCTGCATTGATACTCGTACAAACTAGGTGAAGGGGTTTTAAGTTGACGGGAATGAATTCTAAATTTCCTGGAATCTGAATAGGATTCCCAAAAAGTTGTTCGAATTCCTCGAATGTTCCAAACTATTCATATAATAATAATAATAATAATAATAATAATAATAATAATAATAATAATAATAATAATAAACGGAATACTTATAATTACACCTTTTTAATTTTAACAATGTCATTTCAAATCTTTGTTTGATGAAAAACAAATTTTGTCTTCGAAAGGATAAGTCATCTCTGACGGTCAAAGGGATTAAGTCAGTAATATGGATGCTGTGCTTCTTTCAGTTCTTGAAATTTTACAAATGTTTGCTTTTTAAATGTTTTCACGTTGCTATGAGATGCTTTTCCTCTAGATGTTTTTACAGAACATAGAATAGATTTCAATATGCATAATTTTCATTAAGCGCAAATTTGAAATAGTTCCAGATATTTAGAAGATACTTGGCGATATCATTTCATGGGTTGACGTTAGTTGCATATTATTAGGGAGGTACAAGATAGGTATGCATAAATGCTGTGGTTAACGCATAGAAACTACGTAGGAATAACGCGAGAAAGACTTAGAATAATAGCGTGTACAAATGAGACGCTGTGGTGAGTTAAGTAGAACTAGACACTGTACACCGAGTACTGAGCACAGTTCGAGTCATGTGTGCGACCTAGCGTTTATGTATCTCCATATGAATTGCTAGAAATCTCCAGGACTATTGAGAGTTTTCTTTCAAGAAAATTCTAGAAAGCATAGTGCAAGGCAGTCTCATTACTGGAAATTTTCTTAAGATTCCGCTAGATGACATACTGAAAACCTGTGGTACTCCGAATTGCCACAAGGTGATATTAGTGATCCGGATACCACTGAAGTTGCAACAATCGCATTTTTTTTTTAGTTAACGTTAATGTTGTTCGTCAATGACATTAAAATCTACATCTGTCCAAAGTTGTAACAATTTTTTTAGGCTTGGATTCGGAAAATTCATATGATTTTATTTTTCAAGATTGACGGGATTAGACTTGGATTCGAATGTTCCATTCTTATGTTTAAGGTTCTAAATGCGATTGATAAGGCACAACACTATTCTCTAACTACTAAATTAAATTGTACCTTTTACGACTAGAGAGAATTAAGCACATAGGAGTATGTGAAACTTTTGATCTCCTTGGTGACCCAAAAGTCCCTTTACACTGTACTCATTCCGGTTGTATGAAGGAAAAGAATACGTAATACCAATATGATAAAAAGAACTTGCAGTCGATCTTGCCTTTTCGAGGTGCTACATTGGGGGTGATATCGGAAAGCGCAAAATTGCCGCTCAAAAGAGACAGTGACCGGATGGAGTGCTTTTATTACTGACTTGTGTGTGAGTATATGAACGTCCAACACCGTAAAAAAATGGAGTACATCATGAATGAATTTGTGGTTCGTTTTGACAAATCCCGTTATTGGAATGGGAGAAGAAAGATTTTGCCACGGGAATTGCTCTCGAGGCACCTTGTGGAAGACCGAATGCTTCAGCCGAGAGACTTAATTCTGCTATGGACGCATTGCTTCAATGATCATCCATTAAATCAACATGCAAACGTTCTGTAGAGTTAGGCGATGTATTACCAGTACTCAAGAGACTTAAAAATTAAACTTTTTGTTCGGCTAATGACTTGACAGACTGGATCGATGTATGCATGCAGATCAATATGAAGAAGATGAAAGGCTGTTGGAGATCCATGGGAATGAGCGAGGGAGGAGAGGTGGATAGAGAAGCGGTGTCTGGAGAGGAGGAACAGAGCTCTAGGAATGGTGTAACCAGGGTCCAGGAGGATCAAGAGAAATGGAAGAAGGGACGGTTGGAAAGAAAATATGGAGAGTGATATGATGGAAGTGAGGTGATAGTGTTTAGTGAGTTCAAGTATTAGGATAAATAAATGAAATGAGTAGGAATGATTAACAGTGATAAATGAACTTTAAGTTGTCAAAGAGAAGGTGATTATTATGATTGAAATGAGTTAAGGAGACTTGAAACAATTAAGTGTAATGTTTAATTTAAGGGAAATCTGCCAAGTACTGGATATCAGTACGTACGCTGGTAACCAATGGCTAGTAGTAGCATAGTAACGGAATAAATCAGGATAGAATAGCTGGCTACCAGCTATAATTCTTACTGGCTCTCAGTAATATTGCTAATTTGGTAGATTTTGGAAGATTAAATTGGGAAGTAGTTTAGTAAATTAATATTTAGGTTTAATTTAATTATTTTTAGTCTTTTTTCTTCTTACTGTTTTATTATATTATTTTAGTCCAGTTATTAGGAAAATCTGTAAAATAATGTAGTGAGAGATTATTGAATTGTACAATTTTAATAATAAACGGAAACTTTTATATACACGCCCTGGTTTAGGAAACAGGTACCAGGGTCGCGTATACAGATTTTATTTATTTATTTAGATGAGTTATGCTTGAAGCTTTCCGAACGACAAGAAGAGCACAATGCTTTTAAAGCCTGTGCAATTTATTGCAGCTCTAGTAGACGTAATATCTTTTTTTCTGGGCCTAAAGAAAATGTTCACTTTTGTTAGAAGATCGACATAAATTGAGAAAACCGAGATCGGTTTTTATACCTTGCAATCAGCACAGTTATATGAAAATGGTTCTTCCAGAATTGCCTACACTTATGGCTTCAACAGGACGATGCTCTAGCCCATTTTGCTTTCAACATCTGCAGAGGCCTGTACAAAAGTTTCCCGAAATCATTGGATTAGACACAGGCAGAAGTATATCTCGCCCGTTGCCTTGGTCTGCAACAAGTTCAGATCTCATCACACATGAAATACCTCTGGGGACAGTGAAAGAAGCGATGCGGCAACGACGATTCACCAAAAATGAACAACGAACATCTGAAAGAACCATTCGCGTAGAGTTCGAAAATTTCATCCCTTATATAGATTTTGTTGATAAACAATCGGGTGTGAAAGCGCATAAGACTATGAACACGGATAAACCCACCCATTTTTTAAAGTGTTTAACGCCTGTATTTACTGCTGAAAGTACTGATGATACATATGAAATGATAAATTAGGGAAGAATATATATACATACATATATATATATATATATATATATATATATATATATATATATTTAAAGAAAACCCGGAAAAGCCCCAGTCAAAGAGGACAATCCCGGTGGGAATCGAACCCCAAATCTGCCTCTCACGAGACCATGGCTAAACGACTTCGGCCACGCGCCACGGCTGCACGTATTGTAGATCCGTATAACGTGAACTGTACATAACGACGTACTTTCAAAGTCAGTACCACACTATGATGCATATTGATAAGAAGAAGTTTGGGATTTTACCGAGATATTTAGGAGCAACGAAACTTAGTTTATTTATGCATGGAATGTTAAAAGGTCGAATGCTACTATGTTTAACACAGTATTTCCCGATTTTATCTTTGTAAAACATATCTTAACTTGAGCAAATATTTTGAGTCCGTTGACATTGAACTATTAGTAGTTCAGCTTAGAGCATTAAATTTATCACAAAGGTAGCCTTGTGGTTCAGTTCATAATCACCAACAGTTCTTCATGAATTGGGGAGGTTGGAGTTACACACTGGGGTCCCCTCTTTTCTCAATTAATATAAAAATGTTTTAGATTTAATAAAACACTGCATACATAAACAAATTTACATTCATTTTCATACTTGAAACTCGCATAGCCCGGGCGAAAATAAATGAAGACCTGTTTTTATTATAATCAAAAACTAACAAATTCCAATTTAAACTGAATGTAGGAAAGTTGGAGACAATTGTTGGGTCATCAACGGTAATTAAATACTGTGAATCTATCACACTCGTCTGCAGTAAGAACTAGCTATAGTACGGTATAGTCTCCTTTAAAAAGCTGAAATACGTTTCAATAGAAACCTAAATTGCAATACTCGCACTGTAGAAATATATTTCCTTCCGTTTTTTCCTTGTACTGCGACATTTGGTTTATTGGCCTCAGTGATGACTTAACCCAGAAACTTAAGTGCTCATAAAGTTGGCATGCGCTACATTTGCAATAATTCACGATTTGAACATGTCATTCCTCTCTCGAACTATTATCCTGCCTCCGTTTCATGTAAAGAACTTTCCGCTCTTTCACCTTACTTTATCATATCCTTCCTCCTCAAGCTATCCGGTATGTCATCTTCATAAACCGGCCTCACATCATAACCCCGATACCAGATCAAACATCACCCTTTACTACCGATAACTTTCTATCGAACTTCTCTTATCACAGTTTCTCTTTTCAACTTTGTAATATCAGGAATGTTGAAACCGTTGAAATAAAAGCAAAACAACATATTGCTATGAATACTGCATAAATTAAGTGAAGGTTATTGCTTATTTTAATTAAATATTGTTCTATTGTATTTAATTACTTGATGTGTCTTAAGTATCTGTTTATAATTTTATTTTTTGTATAAATTCATTTTTGTAATTTTATTTTATTCGTTGTAGTCGGCTCTATTTTTGTTTGTGGTTACTGCAATCAAATTTATTTTATATAACATGTATTTTTAGTATACTGGTAGTGCAAAATAGAAGTTCGGATTTTCTGAGCACTACCAGTTTAAATAAATAATCTAATCTAACACAAGCAATCATCTTTGATGCAATGCATTAAAATAAAATAAATTTCAGTATCCTAAATGAACTGAATATAATGATCCATTTAACAAGAACACTAAATAAACAAAATTAGACAACATACATAGTACACAAGCCAAAACAGACACCTTTACAGGATGCTGTAGAACTTATTACTTTGTATTATTATGATACGAGATTAAGAAAAATGTTAAAAATTTAGACAAAAAGAAAGGTCATGAGTTGTTTCTTAATTGTTACTTTTGTTAGACACTCTCTCAATCTGGCTTAAACTTGCGAATATTTCCTATATACTTAGATGGTATATTGTTTACTAGTTTTATTGAAAGTAGGCTAAACAAATGAACAAGAAATTACAAAACAGCAATGTTAATCTATTGTTGCATAGTGTGAATGAATCAAAACTAGCATGAATTGGAAGGTATGAAATCATTTAAAAAGCATTGTGTGAAACGGACCCCTCTCGCTCCATTGCCATTGATGGTGTATAATAATGTTTGAACGTGATCAAGTAGACTTAACGTGAAGTTGAAGATCAGGTTAAATATTCTCTTGAGTTTCTTTTATATAACTTGAAAATTCCAGTCCGGCCACGGCGAATCAGCTTCGAGCGTGCATACGTCTAGGCCACGGCGAGCCAGATAATGTAGGAATACTGGCTGTGAGGGAAAAGAAAACGGAAGAAATCTGTGCATTCGCAACCCATAGCTGGTGGGAAGAAGCGCTTTATTCCGTGAGGAAGTAGCCGTGCCGCAAGTGATATACTTTCTGCAACAAAGTATTTTCATGTGGGGATCAGTTGCGAAAGAAAAAATAAAAGGCCTTTCCGTTTGGTCGCGGTTATTTAAGCATGAATGCTCAGAAGCTTAATTACCTCAACACATAGATTAAAGTAAAAAGGTTCGTGGACCACTCAATGTAATCTTATGCGACGTCCATCCATAAAATAGATTGCTTTACATATCTGGTGTTATATTAAAGTTTCTGTCTTATGCTCTCTGTAGAAATACTTTCTTGGCTACAGTTAAATCATTATAAATCCGCAACAACCGATCTTTTAACATATTTTAACAGGTTGTTAGTCATCGTACATACAATAATTCGTATTCTCAACAAATTTTAGTTTAGTATATGTTAATGATGCTTATTTTATTTTTCTGAATTGTTTTCATTACACTTTCATTAGTGCATTGCAAACACGGGTAAAAACGTCTGCATACACGTGGCTTAGTTCCGAATATTTAGATTTCAGGTGTGACGCTTACGAGTGAGGGAGAGCAGCAAAGTGTGAATGATAAAGGGTCAGGTGCAGTAGACAGGAAGCTTCCTTTGTGTGTCTGTCAGCACAGGATGGATGATAGCCTACCGCAGACTGTGTCCATCTCACGGCAAAAGCGCTTTTTGTTCTGTCGAATATACAGACTACTACTGAGCTAAACGTAGGAACAATAAACGGAACAGCAGGGTAAAATAGTCTCTCTCTGAAAAGCGAACGAAACGCTTCCTAATTGAACAAATTAACTCAGTATTTTCCCGTTCTCTTACAAAAGAGAGTGGGCCAATTTTTGAAGAACGATGCCAACTAGGTGTTCATTAGTTGCGGCATATGGGATATTTTTGGAAGGGCAACAGAAATAAAATTCGAGGTATTTTCATTGGAAACCTGTCAGCGTTTAAAATGTTCACGCTGGCAAATGTACGAGTATTTAAGGGTTAATAAAGTAATACTGAAATCAGGTAGCAGCATAATTTATAAACATAAATAATATGAAGAACGCATAGGAGGACGGCAGTACTTAGCGCAGAAAGGAGTTTTAAATTCCGGAAGAGTAGAAAGGGTACTGCAATGGTGGCAGTCACAAAGAAGTAAAACTCCTCAGTTTTCCAAATAAAAAGCAGCATCAGAGATAATACATGTTTTCTCCATTAATATCAGATAAGGAAACAGATTGTACATGTGCGCACACGAAGAAACATTTTCAAAGCAGGCTTTCATCACAGCTTTATAAACATAAATAGCAATATGTCTACAAATAATGCACCTTGCAGTCAAATGTCGCACCATACCACATTGTGCTACATCATGAATACATACAGCTGTATATCATTTGTTTTATTTTATTTACTTTTTGGCTAGGAGTACAATTTAGCTTACCAATAAGAAGTAAGCCGTTAGATGATATATGGTGGTTCACAATGCATTTTGAATTAGTTTCAGATGATATGCATATTTCTGTTAAAACATTAATGACGACGAATTATAATGATGAAAAATAGAAAGAGTATAAAAATGGAAAGAAAGAGGACTATTATTATGCCTTAGTATAGGAAGCTAACCAATTCAAAAGCATTGCAAAGCTATCCATACCTAAGGATAATTAAAAGAACTTACATCGTATAATGGGACCGCCTATGTTTTCAGTCAAGGAACAAAGGAAACGAATATCTAAGGAAATGTTGTCAACATACTTGCTTTAGTGTAAAAAGAATTAACATTACTGTCAGCATGTTTAATCAAACTCACATTTATCACACATGATAAGCTTTTTAGAGCATGTGTTCATATAAAAATGAGCCTTTGTATCATTTCATTGAAAATGAATTTTAATTGTATAATAATTATGCATTGTCTATACATAGGTTTACTCATCTCACCTAAATACATTTTATATTTTATTTCATTTTGATAATTTTGTCCTATCCCACCATATTAATTGTAAATCCGTAGGTTGATTATTTTGATGCAAATTGAAGATTGTTTATATTAAGCTTGGCAGTACTTTTTTGGCACACATCCAAGACATTCACTTCTTTTGGGACAAACTGAAACATTAAAGTACTATGTGGTAAAATTATATTACTTAACATTTTCATAAGTGTCATTCACATTTGTTATGCCACTGTGGAAATCTGTGCATTGACATTTATAGTGCACTTCATTTCAAAGGAACTCCATTAACTTTGCTTATTATTTTTAACTAATACTTGTTAAATTTTCTTCACAAGCATAACTGACCATGTGATGAGCAATACATTTATCCATTGCATTATTATGAATTTGACTGCCAAGTATTTGGTGCACTGGGTCTGTGTATTAGTACTGTAAATTGTATTTCCTTTCAGGTATAATGATTTGTAAAGTATAATATACAATCTTAATTGCTGCATAAAAGATTATTTATATTTCAGTTATAAAGTGAAATTAGCACATTCCTTTGAATTATGCTCCAAACTTAGGTCAGTAGTATATTTCTACAATTTAAATTTATGTGGTGTATTAGATGCATTATGTTAAGTATATTTTTATAATACTAAAACATTATTCAATTTCAGGAATAAAATAAAAGCAGAAACAGCTGGTAATCCCAAGCTGCAGCCTGCAGATATCATCATTGTTCAAGGCACTTTGACATTTGGCATTTGTGGACAGGAAACATACCAGAGTGATAAACATGTCATTTTATTAAGAAATGCTCAGTGTAGAACAGTCGGCACATATTTAGATATTTATTAGTATAATGAAATGCAGAGTTTACATCAGGTGACATAATAGAAGTAAACTTGTATCATGCTACATATGATAAATGTTTCTGAAACAGATTTTGCTATATCTAAACTAAGGAAATTGGATTTTTGAGACATTATTTTAACACACATTCTTCTGGGTTGATGGGTAAAATATGCCCCTGATCATGGCTACTTTCTTTTTCTTTCTTTTCAGTGCAATATTAATTTTTTGATCTTTGCTATGCAATAAGCCAGTATATTTTATTTCCCCTACAGGTTTGATGAAAATTGAAGTTCAACCCATTCAATAAGTATTTTTAAAATATGCCATATGTGTTTACTATACCAATGTTAAGAATGTGCAATATACTTAAAAGTAGAATGCTGCCTAATTTCTTTTGCAAGTAACGTCAGAAGAAATATAGAAATGCACTTTTTGTTTCTGTGACTTCAGTTTACTTTTCTCTTCTAGTATATTGCATCCAGGTAAGGTGATTATTAAATCAAGAGTTGTATGAAAACGTTTTGGATTTAAGGCATTCTATTATATTCAGACATACTTTAAATGTCCAAAATGTCTTCAATATGGCCACAATATAAACAACTAACATGAAATCTATGTTTTATAACAAAGGTTCGAACTTCACTAGCATGTTTATTATTTCAGAATCTATGGTATCCTTTCTCTCTGAACAAGGACAAAAGGGCAAAAAGAGCTGCTGTAATTTCCAGTGCTTTATTAAACAATTTATTACTCGTGCAGAAAATAGCCCAAGTTTTGCACTTAAAATCTGCAATCTACAAATATACACATTAAATTTTTCATTAGCAACATTTGTTATTATGCAGATAAGAGATTATCGGTCCTGGAGGTGTAGTGGTTACCGTACTTGCATTCTAAACCCAAGATCGCAGGTTCAAACCCGGCCAGGATCGATGGATTTTTTTCGGGGCGTAAAAATCCTAAGTATGGCTCCCTTCGGAAGGGAAGTAAAGGCGTGGGTCCCGTGCCGTACATTTACAGCACGATAAAGAACCTCAAGCCTAAAAGAAGAGGCCTCTGAGCAAAATTTGTCGGTCGTTTCACGCCCTGAATTGAATGGGACGCTGATGACCTGAGATGTTAAAGAGCGTCCATAAATAAGCAAATGAAAAAAAAAAATGAGATTTGAAACTAAGTTAAAAAAAAACAGTAATACAAATCCATGACACAGCAACATTTCCTCAGAAGTCCAAAAATTTTCCTTCCTGTGCATAGGCTATCATATTAATTGCAGATTGGAATATGAGATCTACATATCTCCTGTTAGTTAGAACATTGTCAACGTTATTGTACACCATTAAGAGTGAGAGATTTAATTTTGGTGTTATTTTCATTCAACTACAGTAGTCTTTAAGAGGAAGATCAAGGAATGGTTATGCTTTTAGTTAACATTAACTTATATATATTAGTAATGGGCGTTTTATTGTATGATTTTAGGATACACTCAAATACATACAACTGTCGCATGGGCCTTACGGCTGTACATGCTAATGTCGTTTTTATAGCAATCAAAAGGGCAATACTCATACATACATACATACATACATACATACATACATACATACATACATACATACATACATACATACATACATACATACATGCATACATACATGCATACATACATACATACATACATACATACATACATACATACATACATACATACATACATGCATACATACATACATACATACATACATACATACATACCTGTCTACACACACATCTACATGCATACATATAAATATACAAATAATTAGATATATTTAAGTCTTCTATAATAATTTATATACAAATACATAGACAGGAATGAAACCCTTACTCTTGAGCCCCCTTCCCTTTACTCAAACCCCTTCTCCATCTCACCCCTCTTCATTATGGCCATTAACCTCCGTTGTCGGGTCTTCTGTAGAAATATTCCCAAATTGTGTGTGTATCTCGCGTGCACCAACACTTCCCGGCATATGTTCAAATTTCTTTTGGAATTCAGAAATTGCGGTGATAAATACTTTATTCTTGAAATCTCCGTTTCCCTGCATTCTGCCAGAATATGCCTCGCTTTCTCGGCACAATAGGCAAATCCTTTCACCGAAAGCATTAACTGTTTTGCTTTCTTTCCAAGCCCCTAATCTGAACCATGCGAGACCACTTCTTTCTTTCCTGCCACAGATATCTAGATAATCCGCCCTCCCCCGCACCGGATGTATTTGAGCCTGCAGGTTCAGCGATACTTTTTCTGCGCATCGAGACAAAATATTTTGTCTATCTATATCTCGCAAACGTCTGTTAACTTTTTTCCAATTATTTCGTGTAATGTCCTCTCCCCTTAACCAAATATACCCCAATCCAATTTTGTCTAAGCCTTTCCTTGTTTTTGATGCCCATCCATATCCCATCCTTCCCTTATTTGCTCCCTTAGACAGACTGCCCGAAGAAGAGCTTGATTCCCCCGTATTATCCTTAACCAGTAATTAATTGTTCTTATTTTTAAATTCACACTTTCGTTAGAAACACCAAACTCTTTAAGAACTCCACAATTATTTGAAAATAAACCTAAAGTATAAATATAATAACGCCACTGCAGTTTATTTAATGGCACCATAATTTTCCTCTCCATATTTCTTCTATATAGTGTTTGATTTTGAAACTCATATTGGAAATATTACATGCTCAAAAAGTTTATTTGATTTATTTTTTTGTTGTTTCCAAATCATTTACAGAAATAATAAATCAAATGTATTTTATCTGATTTTATTACTTATAATATAAATTGTAATTATTCATTGTACTGTTCAAGTTTATTAATGCTAAGTTATGAACTATTAATGGTACTAAGTGTCATTTTACACAAAAGAAAGAGGCACAAAACAGAATATTTTTGTATGCAAATACAGCAATGCACTGATTATAATATAATGTTTCATTCTTTCAGTTTATAAATGGCTAATAAAATATTTTTTCAACACTTTTAAATGTGGCAGTTAACACATTGATATTTCAGTGAGTTAGTTATCCTTCCAGTATTCTCTCTTCCCTAATGCATCTTTTTGAGACAGTATAAGGAGATATTGACAAAGAAATAAACTGTTTAATGTACTCCCATGGATGAAATTGTTTATTGCAATTTAGGTAGATGTGTAGCTGGAATATATTATTGTTGAAGTTCTGCAGTAGTTAACATATTAACCATAAAATAAATTAATCAATGTTGGATACCAGCAATTTCCATTTATAACCTATAAGATCTGTGAAAAGAAAATCTTAAGAATAACACAATTTTCAACCAGCATTTGATAGCCCTACAGAAAGGAAAATGTTCAATGGAAAAGAGCTGTAAAGTTTTAAGCAGCAAAGTATTAACTGCTTTCAGACTCAAAATATTGTGTGGTACAGACTTTACAAATAAAGCTTTTAATGCTATAAGATTTGTGACCTGGTTAAAAACTTACGAGCAGCAACTTTAAGGAAAAGCTGTAAGGATTTGTATTTCCATCGCCATGTCCATTTTCTCAAAGTTATATCCTTTTCCCCTGGAAGTATATGCTAGGAGAATGAAGCTTTGCACACATTTATATATATAGATATTTGTGATTTTTGATCATATTATTTTTAAAAGCAAATTTTTGTTTAAAATGATTCCAATTAGTCACTTAAGTTTAAATTCAAATGTTCTTCAAAACTAATAATAATATAACATTTAACTTCTAACTTGGGTCATTGCGTAGATAATCATTGGATTTTTTATACTTCTATCTTAAAAATTCCACGTTTAGAAGACATTTTAAATTAAAAAAATGTGCAAAATCACATTCTAATTGAAAATCATTCCAAAATTGTTTTTAAAAGCACTTTGGTCAAAATTCAGCAATTACAAATAATGACTACACCTAAATGTGTGCAACATTTCATTCTCCTAGCTAGTATACTTCCAGAGAAAACATACGCTTATTTTAGAAAATTAACATGGCAGAAATAGGAAGTACAATATATTCTTACAATTTCTCCTCAAGGGAAGTGCGAGACAGTAGGTAGAAAAAATCCTGTTGTTGTGACTGAGACATCGAAGCATGTGCCTGATGTCTTCGAAGCCACTGTGGCGATCGGAGGGCGCATTGAATGCCGTAAAAGAGATGCCATACCCGCTTTTTAACAATGACTTTCCCATCTATTTGTTTTCAGTTTATCTATGATGTAAATGGACATATAGAGAATGTAGATAATGTAAATAGTATTTCTGGACTAAGTAACAAGTCAAGAAACTGAAAGTGGCTACTACAATAAGTTATATTTCAATTGAGATTATCTCGAAAGGAGCATTTTGCTACAGACTTCCCCCCGCCCCCAGAATAATAGCTGTAAGGTTGAAATTTTACATTTTTATAGATAATCTATTAAATTAACTTATACATAGTTATGCTTGATAGTTTAACAGAATTCATAAAATTGTATAAAAAGCTAAAATAATGTTAGCAGCTTTAGTTTATTGGCATGAAAAAGGAAGTTTCTCTGCTTTAAGTAATTTCACCCCCGCCCCGTTTTTTTCCGTTTTCCTTAAACTAATATTACTAATTCAGATGAAGTATTTGCATATTGCCACAACCCCTGCCTATCAGCCACTTACATTATAATTTTATACTTATTCACCAAACTGGTGTCAAACTGGAAGCGTAACTACACGTCTAATCTAAAGAAATCCTAAGCATCGTTACTCAAAACGGGATCAAATTAAAGAAATATCTGACCTAGATATATACTGAAAACACAAACAGTATTTAAATCATATATCTTATAGTTACAACCGACAAGTGTAACATTCATGATGGACGTAGGCGAAATGACCATTCATACACGTCTACTCTCCTCGAGCGCTCACTCTCAAGTCGTTGAAACCGTTAAAGAACGCTACTTTTTCCTCATGTCGGCAGACGCTATTTTTTTTACTTAATATTTCCCAAACGCCATTTCACTTCTAATTCTTAACCGACTCAATGCTGCGATACATTTTCTCACATTACCAACCCTCCATATGTCCCAGTATAAACATGAAGCTAATTGTATAGTAAATCTTTTATACTGATATATATGTTTCCCGAGTTCAATGCATGTTCACTTAAGTCAATCCTTCACCTTCACGGTTCTCTTAAAATGTTCTGAATTCAAGGCTGCCTGAATTTTAATCCTGCATCCTTAATTTCAAATTCAAATTTCGGTTCCGAAAGTTCAGTATAAAGAAAATTGGAATTTATTATTCTGAGCACAATTACTTTCATAAAAAGTAAAAAAGCAACATTTCAAGGAGTATGGCATGAAACAAAATCTCAGCAAAAGATGCCGTTGAACGTAGCTTGGAATGTGATTGATAAGCCTTCAGAACATTTCTTCAAAAACATTGTTAGGAGAATCTGCTTACAAATCAATGTTAAATTATTTGGATTGGATATACAATTAGACATTCCATATTAAGGTTTATAATATTTAAACGTGTTAAAGAAATTAAGCTCTTTGAATAGATAGAGAGACTGAGAGGTGTGAAACGTAAATTTCAAATCAATATTGGTTTTGAACATACGTTCGTTAGGTAAAATTGGGCGAAAATCTTCGAGAAAGTAAATATTTTAAATAAACAAATAAATAACATCTGTATACGCCACACTGGTATCTGTTTTCCTAAACCAGGGCGTGTATATAAAATTTTCCATTTATTATTATAACTATTCAATTCAATAATCTTTTAATACATTGTTTTACAGATTTTCCTAATAACTAGCTAGATTAAAATAACATAATAAAACAGTAAGGAAAAAAATGAAAATAATTAAATTAAACCAAAATATAAATTTACTTAACTACTTCCCAAATTAATCTTCCAAAACCTACAAAAACTACCAAATTAACAATTTGACAATATTACTGGGAGCCAGTAGGAATTATAGCTGGCTGGTATCCAGCTATTTTATCCTTTAAATTTATTCCATTGCTATACAACTATACTACAAGTAACCACTGGTTACCAGCGGTATGTACTGGTATCCAGTACTCGGCAGAAATTCTCTTAATTTAAACATTATACTTAATTGTTCCAAATCTCGTTAGTTTATTACAATCATAATAATGTCCTTCTCTTTGACAACTTACTTCACTTACAGCTCCTATATCAATATTAATCTTTCCTACTCATTACATTTATATGTCCCAACACTTGAACTCATTAAAACTATCACCTCGCATCCACCATATCACTCTCCATCTTTTCATCCCAATCATCCCTTCTTCCATCTCGCTTGATCCTCCTGGTCCCCTGGTTGCACCATTTCTCGCGCTCTGCTCCTCCTCTCCGGACACCGCTTCTTCATCCTCCGTCTCCTCCCGCGGCTCATTTCCGTGTATCTCCAACACCCTTCCATCTCCTTCTGTAATCTTCCTTCTTCCATCTTCTTTCCGGTGCCCAAACTCTATTAGGTAAAAGTCTTCATCTTCCTCCCCATTTTCTACTTCAGGTTGTAAATCAAAATTATCCCTGTCTATTATATTTTTAGGTATTTTCATCCCCATATTCCCTTCTTCCCTTCTAATATTCTCTTCCTGTTGATTTAATTAATGTTATCCTGTATATTTTCTATTCTTGTTTAGTTATTTGTGTTTGGGGGTTGTCTTTGCATACGTATGCGTTCTGATCTTCTTACCTCTTCCTCAGCTTTTTCATTACTTCTTATTATCTGATCTTGTAGTATGATCTCTTCCCGTGCTAGGTTACTTATTTTGAGTGCGGCCTGCTCGAGGTATTTATATAGGCCTTATTTCCAAGTATATGTGCCACCTGATGGCCACTTAAAATTTCTCTTTCTTTTTCACATGTTCTAAATAGCGTGTACATTCAAATAACACATGCCCTGGGTTATCCTCCTTTTTGCAAAGTGTACAGATATCGTCCTGTGTTCTGTTAATTTTTTTCCAATAAGTTTTGTAAGGCCCGTGTCCTATAAGGTCATGCCTTTGGTAGGTTGTATAAATTTAAGTTTTAATCTCTCAAAAATGTTGTTCAATAAGTCGAAAGTTCTCCTGCCTGCCTCGGCATTTTCCCATTCGTGCTGCCATTGTTCTTTTAATTTATGTTTTATTTCATTTAAGTTGTTGCAGTGACTGCCGATTATTAAACTTACTTTCTCCAAGTTGCCTTTCTTCAACCAATAAACAGCACCTCTTAATTTAATCAATAGGTCAATTGGCCATATTCCTGTTACTACTAAAAGCGCCATAGTGGGTGAGGTGCTTAATGCCCCTGTAAATCTTAATAAGACCTTCCTTTGTGAAAACTTAATAGAGTTTTTATTTGAACATCCTTCATCCTCAGAGCCCAGACCGCTCCTCCATGTCATTATTGAAGCAAAAATGCTCGTGTGGTATGCTGTAATGACATTTAATTGAATTTTAAAATTGAACAGAACTAAATATCATTAAAACGTTTTCGGATTTTTTTCGTACGTATTCAGTATGTTTCCTAAAGTTTAGTTTCTCATCTAAGTAAATTCCGAGATATTTTGCTTCTTTTTGGCGTCTTATATTTTGGTTATTGTATTTTATGCATGGATCTCTTTTGAGATTACCTTTCAAAAGCATGTAGCCTGATTTAGCTGGAGCGACTTGGAGTTTAGTTTTACTGCACCAATTACTTAATTTATTCGCTCTTCTTTCTATATCTGCTCTATTGTTTTCTTCTATTAGAAATAAAACATCGTCGGCGTACGCGATGTTTTTTGCCACATTTTCATCGTTGTTTAGTTCGTCTAAAAGAGTCTCCAAAACTATGTCTCAAAAAATTGATCCTAGGATTGAGCCTTAGGGACATCCCTTAGTTATATCTCTGTAAATTGTTTCTTCAGTACCTTTTACATGAACCCTTCTGTCTTTGCAGTAGTCCATTAATATTGCGTATAGGCATTTAGGGAGATCTATTTCCCGTAATTTCTCAAATAGTACCGGCCATCATAAATTATCGAAAGCGCCGGAAATATCAATTAGAATTACAATTAAATATTTTGAATTTGAGTTATTGGCCATTTCTAATAGTTGGTTTATTGCGTCTTGAGTCGATTTTCCTTTTCTAAAGCCTAATTGATTGCTGTTCATACCTGTCATGATCCTAAATTCTTTTAAACTTTTACAGACGAGTGCTTCTAAGATTTTTCCAAGAGTATTTAGGAGACATATAGGTCTATGTGATTTCGGCTCCCTAGGATCCTTGTGGGCACTTTTCTTTAAGATAATAACTTTTCCTACTTTCCAGCAATAGGGAAAGCACCCTTGCCATATACAGTCATTAAAATGTCGACATAAGAACGGTGTAATTTTATCTTCCAATTTTATCAGAAATTCATTAATTACTCCATCTCGACCTGCTGCTTTATCCCTTTTTAGCTTATTTATAGCTAACTTCATTTCCAACACATCAAAGGGATAGATTAGCCTATTATTTCTATATACGGTATTCATATCCACTCTTTTTTGAATATACTGAATATTATCCGTGCTCTTATCATCCTGTGGAAGTACCTTGTCCAAAAGTGCATTTACAGAGCATTTCCACTCAGTAGTCATTTCACCATTGTCTTATCTTTTTATTGTATTTAGAATATCCAGTTTCTTGATTTTTTCCATAATAATTTTATAGGATCTACCCCATATATTGGTGTCTAATTTCTTTTCTACGAAAGTTTTCCATGAGTTTGTCCTTGTTTCTTTTAAGGTGGTTTTATATTTCTTTTTAGTTTCTTTATATTTATTTAGGTTTCTCTCCCTTTCTTCTGCAATTATCGATCTTTGATAAATTCTTCTTAGTTTCTAACTTTGCTTCTTGCTTTTTGCAGTGCATCCGTCCAAATAGTATTATAATATATTTTGTGTATGGTTGTGGGAACAGATTTCTCCATGGCCTTTCGTATTGTTTGGACAAGGTTATTAGCACCCTTATCAATAGACTCTCCTACGTATTGTAACTTTAAGTTTTCAAATTCCTGTCTCAGAAGATTCCAGTCAGCTTGTTTGTAATTGTAAATTTTCTCTCCTCTTCCTTCTCCAAAGTTTGGTTTTCGTGTGCAGTAATCGAAATAAATTAATCTGTGATAACTAGTGTTCATATCTTGACCTACTTTCCAATTTATTATTTTATTATTTGAGCTTAACTTATATAAAGTTATGTCAATGTTGGCAGTACCACAGTATTTTCGAAAGTAGGAGGGTTGTTGGGTTGATTATTGACAAAAACATTTAGTTCAGAAATAGCTTCTTCCAGTTTTTCTTCTCTTTCGTCTTTGATGTTACTACGCCACCAGTCAGATTTGGCATTGGCATCGCTTGTGAAAATTTGCTCAATATTTTTAAAAGTGTTACTGACCTCTTTTATTTTTGTTATATAAGGATCGATCGGATGACTGTATTGAAAATATTGATTTGTTAGAATACATTTTCCGCTGTCATGTGTTACTTCAATACAGTTTGTATGTGTGTCTCCTAATTGTGTTATATTGACTATTTGTAAATTTGGATTATATACTATAATTAATGCCATAGGATTTTCTCCGTGACTAATTATCCGTGCTCTTGCCTTTAAAGGAATAAGGTTCCTGAATGCATAATAAGTCTAACCTCAGTTCTTCTGCAATTTTATTTAATTCCAACATCACTTGTTTACTTCTCTGGGCGTTTATTTGGCCAATTTTGATTATTCTACGCTTGTCGTAATCTGCCAAGTTGTCTTTTAGATAACACTTATCCAGAGTTAGCAACGGAGTGATGCTTGGTATCGGTCCTAAGTTCTTGATCGGTTACTTTCTTGGGTTTAGAACTGGTTTATTATTCCTTCCTAGTTGTTTTATAACAGCGCCAAAATTGCTTTCTTTAATTTTGTTTATTTTTGTTTTGTGCGTGTTTTGTTTCTTAATAGTGTGTTTGTTTTTGAAAGGAGTATTAGTAGGATGTCTGGGCATTGTTGGAGAATTAGGTATTTTAGTTTCAGTCTTTGGAGAACTTCCGGAGTAATTTTTGGAGTAGTTTACTCCATCGTGCCAGATTTGAGCATAACAATTAGGCCAGCTTTGCTTAATGTCGAAAACTATTCTGCCATAACAAAGTACAAATGCTCATATACTTCATTGAGATCCAAGTAATCGTTCCTTGTTTTATAGTGTTTAGTTTTAATAATTCATTATGATCCGTTGCAATATTTTGAGTGTTTAATTCCATACGGTCGATGACATCTGGCACAGGGAAAATTATTGATTCACCATTTTCATGCAACTTACGAGTAACGTGTCGCAAAGCGGCAGTCAAGGTGCATTTTTCCTCTAGTCGACTCAGCTGTAGCGTGACGTCAAAATCCGCATAGATCTGGTTAATGTCTGGAGTTCTTTTGTCGTCAGCATTTGTCGAAGTTGTGTTTTCTTGTGCATTTGTAGCTAGAGTTGAGTTGAATATTATCTGGTACTTACCATTGATTTCCTCTACATCCTTTTCCTCTTCTAGCGCCTCGATTTCTATCACTTTTTGATATGAAATCGCATCACTGCCCTTGTCGTTCATTGAATTGACAAAGTTTGCTTTTGTGTTTAATCTCGAATTTTCTCTTCTTCTTGCCCATAGCGATTTTAAGAATCTACTGAGCAGATTTTTTTTTGTGAGACGGGTTGTTCAATCTCTACTTCTATTTGTTCCTTGTCCTCTTTCTCTTCTTTACCTTCTTCTTCTGTACACGTGTCTTCATCCATTAAGGCTTGATAATTCACCTCGACCTTTTTCTTGATTCCCATTTCTTTATCTATGGTATGGATTCTTAATTTTGGAAGTAAAGCTGGTTTATTGTGTGACGATATTTCCAGTTCTTATTTTAATTTTGTGTTAGATAACAGCTCCAGGATTCCATTATCATCTGTCTGTGGTTTTGGAATTATCCCTTAATTTAAGTTTGTGGGCTATGACTCTTTTTAGGTTCCTTTTAATTCGACTGGGAGTATTTCTTCTTTTGGGTTTTCCTCTTTTTAGATAATTTTTACTTCTATCCATAATCAGTTCAAACGATAACTCTTTCCCACATTAGTTTATAGGTAGGACAATCTTGTCTTCCGCCACATTTCTTGTTTCTTCTGCAACAGGGAATACATATGGGCTGTTGTTCTTTCTTCGCACATTCTTTTCTTTAAATATTTTTAAAGCTTAAAAAACCCGACTACTTTCTGCTTTTATAATAATAGATGCATGTCTGTACACATTGCTTTATCACATGAGGGGGCTTTCATAGCCGTTGAAAGGTTTGAATGTAGTAAAAGATTCTAGTTAAAATTTAAATGCAATTTTTATACAGTTTTCTTCTGGTTTTGAACATCTAATCAGAAACTATGAATAAAAATTGGCACTGATTTCAGAAAAAAATATAATATCAAAGGTATTCGGCAATTAATTTGATCCCTTAAAAAATGTGAAAAACGAAGTATAAAAATCTTTTTTTTTTCTGAGACAACCAGGGCAGTACTCCATAATTCATGGCATTTTCTGAATTAATTTGCTAATATTTTTATTTAATCAAACTTATAAATTTTAAAATGATTTCCATTTGAACGTAAATACAACATACTTTTTAAAACAACTTTTGGAGATATAAACAGGGAATTTTATTACATATAAAATTTCCTCGATAAATTACATATTAATTACTGTGCTTAAAAAGGAAAGAAATTTGCTTAAAAATTGCAACATTTAGAGATTTCACCTCTGAAGGTTTGTATTCATCTCTATCAAGAGGCGGAAGGGTTTCAATAGAAACCAATAAACTTTTTTTCAGCAGATATAGAGAAACTTGAGCATAAACAGAGTAGGTTTAAAGGTGAATGTATATTACATATGTTACGAAAACAGTTTATATTAACATTTGTTCCATGGTTCTGAAGACAGCAATAGTGCAAAATGTTAATGGATGTAGCTATAGTATTAGATTGATTTCTAATCTCAGAAACAATAGTCAGCAAGATAGAGCTTCATAATGGATCAGTTTTGGCTTTTCTTGTTGAACAAATGAACTTACACTGCCATCTTTCAGCATATACTTCACCTTGCAGTTAAAGAAAAATAAAAAGGATAGCAAATGGCAGAGCAGCACACATATAAAATAAAGGTGCATACTGTAGAGCAGCTAATTAATTACTAACCCAAGCTTAAAATAACAACAAAGTCCCTTTAAACCGCTAAGGATGTGAAAGAAGTGAAGATTGTACTTGCAGAGAGCACACACACGCCATTTGTTTCGAGCCCAATTTAACAAATTTGCAACTCAAATGAAGTTTCTCTGCAATGTAGCAGCATCAAAGCTCAAACTGAGTTGCTTTTCTATCCTTTGGCTTTCTTCTTTTGTAAGTCAATATTCACTTCTAATACTCTCGTTATTATACACTATTGATGCTGTGCTATGCTTTAGTTGCAGATAATCAGATAGCAGAGAACATCTTACAAACGCGTTAGTTACAATGGACCAGTTCTGATTCTCTCTGCGGAATAGGTTTTGAAATATGTCCGTATTTGCGTTCGAGTTTAATGGAGCGTTGATAACAGGAATAAAGGATTGAGTTGCTGAATCAGCATTATCCACCCTCCAATAGAAACGATGCCAAACTTTGTGATATCAGGGTCTGAAATGGTTCAACATAATGAGACAACCAAACGAAAGGAACTTAATTGAGTTTTGCAGACGATCCTGCATGAAAAATACAAAAATAAATAGGTGTTAAATAGACCGCTACGTTTCTTAAGGTAGGTGTAATTACCTCAGCATAACAGTCTTTCATTTGTTTTATAGTCGCGATTAACATTCAAAATAAAAGTTTCTGGAAATGTGCAGACTTTTCTCATCCAGGCTTATTAAGCATAAGTTTTCTCGTGTATAACGCCACAGATATAACACACTGAGAACGATGAGCAATGTAGCCAAATCTATAAAGACTCACTGCATATGACAACATTCACTCGTTAAACTCTTCCAATTTTCAAAGCAGAATTCTTCAGTGAAGCGCTCTTAATGCTTAGGCTTATCAGGCTCCCTATTTCCATAGAAGACACACGAACTAATTTCTGTAGAAGACAGAGGTTTCTGTCATTCCTAAGTAGAGGTTAATTAGTGACCCACTGCTTTTACTAGACTAGTAAACATTGGACCAGTTTTGCATAAATACTTCGCTTCTGGCTATTAATGCTGCAACGTCATGAGAACTGTGTTAAACTGACCCCACATTTTCTCAGAAGGAGTACGTATGACTCATTTAAAATAACACAGAAATACTGAGGTGTCTGAATTTGATAGCGGGAGAATTGTGACATATCGAGAGTGCGGGAAGTTATTCCGAGAAATTGATGCTCCTGTTGGAGGAAATGCGTCCACAGCGAAAACGAATATGACGTCAGTGGATGAAGGTAGGATGAGCACACAGACGCGAATGATATCAACGGTCCCGTCAAACAAACAAACCAACGAACGAGAAGTTAGATATCATATCCGCAGGCCTATTATGAACACACACAATGTATTGTAATTTTAATGACCGAGCTGGTTGACTTAAGTGGTTAAGCTGGAATTCGCATATGTGAGACCCCGGGTTCAAATCCATTTTGACGTTTGATTTTTTCGTGGTCTACCCAGATCGCTTTCCTTTTCACGAATTTTCCGCTCTCCCATGTCATCTCAGTTCATTTCCGTATAAGATTTAAGCGACAGGTGAGAGGGGATAGTGTTGTGTGCTTGCGCTATGGAAAGTTTCTGTCCCGGTGTCTGGTATAGAAGTAGCTTTCTGAGTAGCTCGAACTCCTTGGAGGGGAGATGTCGGGATATTGTATCTGGAAACAATGTTAAGGACTCCGCCCCATGTCAATAGCTCACTGCCCCTGGTTTCTAACCAACCAGTGTTTCCCTCACCTCATCCCTTCCTCCCTGACATAATCCCACCGCACGCATAAATGACCAGCCCCTTAGTGAGACTGAAGTACCAAAATGTCCTCGGATCTAACCAATCCGATCAAATGCAGTCCAAACCAAATTTTATTAGAGGTAAAAGATGATAATTCCGAATGTTCAGTACATAGCTTATATCAAGCACTGAGGTAACATATACATAATGTGGTAATTAAATCCTAACCCATTTTCTTTTTTATTATAAATTTGGCTGCATATGGATGACTTTTACTAACAGTCTCTCCGATGTGTTTTATAATATTGTCCAAATAAATTATGTTAACAAATTAGATAATGGGTTATGTGGAGGGGAATCTTTATATTTCTTTTACATTTCTTTTTCCTTCCTGTTTATTTTGACAGGGTACTGCTTTCTGTCCTTAACACATTGCGGAGTAAGATGCACACGGTAACAGTAAATAATGAGTTAGAGTTTCTTAATGAGTTCTGTTGTCACTATGATGCTTTGTCTTCTTTCTTCTCTTCTTTTCACTTTTGGTTTTTGAAGTTGGAAATATAATGTATTTAACTATCTCATAAGAAACCGTATAAATATAAAGATAAAATGGCATTATTTTCAACATTCTTATGCTTGTATATGGTAACACACAGTGCTCGGTAGTGCATATCCCGTATTAGCGCACTCTAAGGATGTGGTGCCTACCCTACTGCGGTGCAATTATACATATAATTGTAGGATAAAAAATACTATTACGGTGTCCTTTGTAACAAAAATGGCGGGTGTCCTCTTACAAAAATGTGTGATAAATGTTCTTTTGGCAAAACGACAAGCTACCATCATTGTCTTCGTCGCTGATGCTCTCGATTTGATCATCGTGAGTGACGCAGGTTCTTGGGAAATCGCCGACGGGACGGGTGGTACAGTGGCGGCAAGCATCTGACGTAAGAGTTGTTGGTTGTTAGTCCTCGCCAAGAAAGGAGATTTCGGGGTTTGCTGTGACGTGGTTTTGGTTGTCAAAAGAGAGTGAGATTGTTACCATTTGGCACGCCGTCATTTTACGCTGATGTAAACTTCACCTCGTGCCTCCGGTAGCCGTCTCGATGAATCTCCTCTCCTTGGTACACAATGTAAAAGACAAAAGAGTTGTGAGTTTGTAGCTGAGTTCTGCAGAAAGATAGAAATACTTCTTTCCCGTTCCCGAGACGGACAGGTGTTCTGGGTCCATTCTTGGTGGAGTCGGTGCGGACGTCTTGCACGATGTATGGCACGTTCAGCGGCAGTGTAGACACCGAAACAAAATCCGAATTACTTGATACTTTAGCGATCGAAACTGATTAAGAAAGAAGCTGTTTCGTGAAGCACTCTATTGCAACTGTTTCAAAGCAACATATACTAAGAGTGAGAGATACTGTTACAGGTGGAGCTGTTGCTATAAGTAGTAACAGCAGATCCTTGGTGAAACTGTTTAGAACAAATTAGCTGTACCGACTGCCGTGGCTGCATCTGACGAAGCAGGAGCACTGGGCAGCTCCTAGCGTTAGCCTCCGAACTAATGAAGGCGGTAGAGTATAACCATCTCAAGTTTTAAACGGACAAATTTAGTAAATCGTTTAGTAGCAAAAATTAATAAACAGGAGGAAACGAACTGCATGATTAATGAAAATAGATACCGTTTATCGTTCTATATATAAATAGCAGTTGTAATATTTATAAAGTGGTAATGAGCAACTTTTTTCTTTTCTCCTTTTTTCTTTTTTCATGTTGCCTGTCTTCGCCTTACCTTCCTTTTATTCACAACATAATTGTAAAGGTTTGGAGCCTGTATGAAAATTCGTGTAATAAAGATAATTATTTACCCTCTCCCGCCTGAAATGATCACATGTTACAACGTGTGTAACGTGCTTTGAATTAGAAAAATAATATTAGTAATACTTTTGGTGATGATAGAAAAGCACGCAATGAGACTTGTATGACTAATTTACTAAAATTGTATTTAGGATGTTTCGAGGCAGTAGTATATATGAGACTATATTGCAGTGAAATAAAAATGCAACAAAACGATCTAAGCTGCGTTTGCAGTAATTTCTCGTACTTTTTGCGGCAGGTAATACAATACTTTATTGTATAATAAAAATGTCCTGACTTAACGCACCTTTCCCCGTGGTTACGCAAAGCAGGATATGTACCGTAGTAGAGTAGACACCTTATCTGGAGAGTGCGCTAAATCGGGATATACACTACTGTGCTCCTACTTTCGCCTATTGAAGTAATCTTATGCAGAATCTTAATAGAATTTAAAGGTGTATTTTATATTTAATAATATTTTCTGCTTTGATTCTAGTTATAAATAATAATGATAGTTGTAATAAATGCATTTGCATTATTTGTGGAGGTTGTATATATACAACCTCCATAAATATAAATTGTATATATATATATATATATATATACAAGTAGAGTTTTATACATATAAAATTCTAATTTTCTTTTATTAAGTTGCCATCTAAAAGGAAGATTTTGCAAAGTTTCTATGGAAAAGATAATGAATAAAGCATAAAATGGTTAATATTCTTAGATATACTTAAATATGTGAAAAATAATTGGAAAAGTACTGTTGATGCTGTGATTGATAAAAACATCTGCTTTCTCAAAGACAATGAGGAAACCATTGTAAGTTTCTGTTTAGTTTTGTGTAAAACATGTTATAGATTAACGACAAAGGTTTATAACATATGCACTACTGTTTGGAAATAAGGAATGGATTAAAACCTGAATTTTTCATCTAAACAATCATAGGAAATTTAATATGGCATCTTAATTTATGACTTTTTTTATTAGTTTATTTATGGACGTTCTTTAAAATCTCAGGTCAAGAGCGTCTCATTCAACTCAGGGGGTGAAACGGCCGACAAATTTTGCTCAGAGGCCTTTCAGGATTGAGGTTCTTTTTCGTGCCGTATATGTACGACACGGGACCCACGGCTTTACTTCCTTTCCGAAGGAAGCCATACTTAGGATTTCTACGCCCGAAAAAAATTCATCGGTCCTGGCCGGGTTTGAACCCGTGATCTTTGGTTTAGGAGGTATGGTAACCACTACACCACTAGGAACGACTTAATTTATGAATGTGGAAGCTATAACCAATGTCAGTAAAAAGTCCATGTGTCATTGAGGAAACTATGAATAACTATTTCTCTCTTTCTGGGCTAGAAATGACTAAAATAAGATTTTCCCCCAAAGCGTGTCCAAATTCGTTAAACTGGAGTAGTCGAGCATAAAACAACAAATCCTATCAAACTTAAAGCAAATAACAAATTACAAACCCCATTTCAT
The DNA here is from genome assembly GCA_030762175.1 of Metallyticus violacea. Taxonomy (NCBI): domain Eukaryota; kingdom Metazoa; phylum Arthropoda; class Insecta; order Mantodea; family Metallyticidae; genus Metallyticus; species Metallyticus violacea. Next base: position 105,249,881 of record CM060833.1, read on the forward strand.
TTCACAGAGATGCATTCATTGCAATTGTAATGTATGGGAGCTCGTCTTTCCTAAGAAGAACTTGAACCAATACACTCACCGCATGCCATCAGCTATTTAGTTTAGTCATTTTGTGTCTGTTGAGAAACCGACAATTGATTATTGTGTAGTTGTGGCGTAGAATGTCCATTATTTCTCATATCAGGAACATTGGTGTTGTGAAAATGTGTTACCATAGGATCCTACAAGACAGGATAAGTGATTACCAGTGATGAACATTTTCTACAATGGGTGCTAAGTTGCCTTAAAATTAATTATACATTGTGGTTGTCCAAGCGAATTGTTTCATTGCAGCCATAAAATTTAATTTCCTATGGCGTCAAATACCCTAACTCCCTCAGGCAAATGTTGTTTTTAATGCAATTGCTCTATCTCTAATTATTACTGATCAACGCTGTCAACCTGCTGCACTGATAGGAAGGCCTTTCTTTGGTCCAAAACTCTGAAGTGACTCGGTGGGTTTCGAAAAAGTGCACTGTTCTCTTTTCAGGCTGTTTTGTTCGGCGAAAGTAATTTTTAGACAAATCCACCTACTTCATTAGCCCAATATCTGAGTTCCCATAGACTACACATCTTCCCTGAAAGGCTCGGCCTTGGAATCTGCACATATAAATAAATTGATGGCTAGTGTCCAGAAGATGGACCGGCTCAAAGAAAAGGAAGGAGGGAATAAAATTGGAAGAAGAGGAAGAGACAACAGTGAAAGTGGGACTACAGAAACATCGTCTATGCCTCTACTGATGACGAAGCTGATGTCATTAAGTCTCTATTACAATAAGCCCTTTTATGAGGACACGCGGTGAGAAGTGTTTGCGATGCATATAGTGCTCCGACCCTAAATTTGTGTGTACCAAATGTCCATTGCACAATTTTGTTGAATTGTGCGTGTGAGTTACTCTGTTTTGCCAACTGAATTTGGCAAAAGTAAAAACAGGTTTAATATATGTATCAATACATTGCATATACAGGATGAATCTTCTAAACTTACTACTGTGAATCTTTCTGAAACGAAATGTGGTATTTATGCTCGTTTTCACCGAATTGAAGTGCACTCAAAACTCGTCAATTAATGAATATAAATAGCGCAAATATTATTAGATGTACTATCTAAAACGAAATTATGCTTTGTTTGTTTTTTTTTTTTTCAAATTGAACATTTCCTATTGACTTAAACATAAATCCAGATGAGTGTCAATAGCTTTATTTTTTTGCACGATTCTACGTCACGTAATTTTACGAGACATTATATGTATGGATTTTACTTTCACCCTCTTTTTAGAGAAATCCCATAATTATTAAGCAAAAATCATTTCTTCCAATTTTTAGGCAAAATTATTAATTATCTGTTTTTATTTTTTCTACAATGTATGGAAAATAATGAACAGTATTTGCAGTTTATCCTGAATGTATGTCTGGATATCTCTCAGCACACACAGTACAAGGAAGCGGGCATCCTTCCTACATTCTGCACGCACTAGGATGTCGGTTGTGGTGGTCTAGTGGTAACCATACTTGACTCGTAGACCCAAGAACGCTGGTTAATTCCGCCAGGATCGATGGCTTTCTTCGGAAGGGAAGTAAAGCCGTGGATCAAGAACCTTAGGCTTGAAAGAGGAACATTTACCGACCGTTTTACGCCCTGAACCCCGAATTGAATGGGACGCTTATGACCTGAGATGTTATATTTAAAAAAAAAAAAAAAAAAAAAAAAAAATCAACGGGCTGTTGAATGCTAATATAGAAGCTGAATATTTATAACAGTTGCATATGAAATTGTAGTTGAAATGAGTCATTAACGTTGTTCAAAAAATAATAAATATTACCTTTATAATAATGAACGTATCAACCGGGTTGGTTATAAATTTACTTAAAGCTGTTAATGTTCTTTGGCGACCGTTAGAAATTTTCCAGATAGTGAGTGAAATATGTTTCGTAGTTAGCGGTTTTCAGCTACAGAAGGTGGTAGAAATTTTTGGAGAATTTTGACCGCTGGAAACCCAAGCGGAGCTGCTAGTGAGTAATCAGGTACTTATAGAAATCCACTGCAGCTAGACAACGAATTTACAAGTAAAGTATATATATATATATATATATATATATATATATATATATATACAGCGGAAAAAACATACGGTGCCTCAGTACAAATTCCTAATGATGCATCCCCCATTCTATTTTATTTCCTTTAGTTATTATTGTTAGCTCAAAGACCTCAGTTATTTGGTACGGTGCTGCTTGATACCACTACACAAGGTTACGCTTGTCTGCACTGGGTATATTAACCTCATTATTCATGGAGTGTTCTCACTTGGGATTTCCGCCGTGATGAATGAACAAGTGAGATCAACTGCTGTACCGGCTTCCTGAAATACACCGCCAGTAATGTATTGTGGTTGAAAGTACAACTTCTTTAAGTTTTTATCCAATATTCTCTTAAGAAGGGCTACGTGTTTCTAATGATATAAACTATAGGGTGATACGTTTAGTATGAATAAAATTAATACACTGTAATACATTTACTACTGAAATTTACATTTTGAAACTTGGTATATAACATTGAAAGAAAGGAAATTTCTCAGAATGCTACACGGCCTCCATTGCGCACTCTGCACAACTAATAATGCTGATGCAATTTAGCCCATGTCCGTTGTAACATCAGAGGGGTGATTATTTTGGAAAGCTTGAGTAATTTTTAAGTTTTTTACAAAGTGAAGAACCTCCCATGCCCAGTGAGGGAGTGCACCCTTTTTGGAATACAATAGTCATATTGTTGTCTTCATAAAATTGTGGTAACAGAAACAACTGCAACTTATATAAATAAGATCCATAGCACTCGCTGTTGTTTTGTAGTAGCCAATTCAATTAACTAAGATTTTCATTTGTCATTATGCGTTGTTGATTTTCATTCTTGCCATGTACGAAAACTTCCATCGTTTAAGCAAAATATTATCAGCAATAAATGTGTGCTACTATCATTTTCGCTTTTATAACAATTTTTAATATTGTCCATACCAAACGAATCACTCTATATATTTAGGGAATGGCATTAATTTTTTAAGTGTAACTTCTCTTAACAATTCCTACAGTGGATATTTACACCATTACCTTAACAGTAAATATGGCTTTTTTATTTCGTCACTACCAGACTGGAATAACTGTAAGGAACTCAATGCTTTGTTAAATTTGTCACATTTGAAGAGTGACTCCGAGGAAATAATGTAACTGTTCATTCTGCTATAATTAATAACCTTGAGACGAGTCGTGACAAGTCCATTTATAATACAGACTGCTGACGCTACGATTATGTATATTCCCATTTAACCTGTGGTTTCTGTAACCCTGTCAACCTTCCACAACTAATCATTAACGTTTGAACAAAATGTTGTATGCCTGTTCCTAATTTCTACAAAAATCTATCATTGTCTCTGCACCCATTTAGATTGCCGATAACCACTACCTTAGGTGTAATTATTTATTAAAATAAACATCTCAATAATTTTAAAAATTACAGTTTCTAAAAATATACATAATATACCTAAATTTTGATACAGCATTCATATTTCTCCTCATTAACGTTTTAGAAATTATTCAGGAGGCAACTCTCCGAATCGCTTTGTGCTACGTGAATGTATATAACCAAAGTCATATTTGTTTCCTAAACTTGATGAAAAATTAACGTACCTCCCAAAATTCCACAATTACATAAATTATCTTATTGTGATACTTTGCAATGTTGGCCCTTTTAAATTTCAACAATTTTATAAATACCACCCCAGTATTTGAATGCAATAGAAACAGAAAATATTTTAAAAAATAAAAATGTAGTGTAAATCAAAATTAGGTTATTACTTTTAGTGAGTTAATGTGTAAGATGACTATAGTAAGTAAATTTTATCTTTTATATCGAAATCCCTTTCAACTGTACGACCGCCACGGGTGGCCGAGGTCGTTAAGTCTCGGACTCGTGAGCGGGAGGTCTGGGGTTCGAATCCCGCCAGGACCGTCCTTCCTCACTGAGGTTTTTTCCAGGTTTTCCTCAGTCCTCATTAATGGCAAACGCGGGAAGGTACCCTAAACTTAGGGCTCGAACGTTTCCTTCCTTAAAATAAGTCCTTTCCCAATATATCATTTCATCTCATGTATCTTCAGTGTTCATCGCCGGTGGTGCCTCTGCAGCAAAAACGGGCGTTAAATACTATTCATTCATTTCAACTGTACAACGAAAAATGATCGGAAACAAAGTATTTGAGTCTGGACAGATAATAAGCGACATGGGACAACCTGCCTCCCTAGTGCAGCACTGCGTTTTGTTGTGCGTGTCGTCTACCTGCCCAGGCTCAACTGGTTTTGTATCATTTTCAATTGCCGGTCTCATATGTCAGTTATCGCACATGACATTTTATTTGCATAGTCTATCGGTATCCAAAATCTGAAAGAGCTTTCCGATATGAAAGGTAAGAAGCAAGCTCAGTAATTATGGGGAAACCTAACGCTTATCCAATTTTAACTTATGCGGGAGCAAATAGAGGGAGCATTAGCTCAGAACTACTGCAGTGACGGACGTTATTTGAGTTGCTGGTCGCCTAAGCGCGGCTATTTACTGGGGAAATGCATTCGCTGATTGTAAAGTTAGTATTTATATTTTTACTGTAGTTAAAATTGATAATAATAAGTACTAACCTGTATTGTAAAAGATGTTGAAAATGATGCCCCCCCAGCGCCAATGCATTGCCAGCATCTACGTACGAAACTCTGGATTTCATCTTTTCTTCCGTAATGACTTGGTAGTTACTCTGTCATCAGGAGATTGTCTCTCATAACTCTCTTTAACGAGTTTGCGAAGAGTTTCTGTAGCTGGACCACGGTTGCCAGGATCTTTTCCGAACCGGCTTACCACTTCTCTGCAAGAATCCGTTTTTACATACATAAACAAGTTCTTTTGGATTATATTTTTGTAGTGACATAACAAGCGAACAACAATTAGCACACAATTTACACATAATGAACGCATAGAGTAACACACCAACGCACAAACGCTCGACAACGAAGCTTCCTCAGACTAACTACAAGCTGCTACTTGCACATGCATCATACGGATTTGATGATTGATTTTTCCGAGACATAGAGGTGGTGATACTTATTTACAAAATACATTTGTCACAAATTTAACTCATTCATGTCGCACGGGTCCGGGGACAGTGTGTGTTTTTACAACACACTAAAAATACATGAAATTGCATAAGATAGCGTTTAACAATAAGTAATATATTAAATAAACAAATAAAAAGAATAGTAAAAATAAATCACTTGCACCTTCACACATATTAAATACTTCCAAAATAATATATCTAACGTTTCTTTCACCCATGAGTATGAGTGCTAGAGCAAAATAGAATAAATATATTAAAATTAATCTTAAGTCACGTTATACATGCTGACAAGGTGCAAATAAAATGTACGTATTGCGCAAATGGACACCTTGTGCATATTTTCTCTTCCCCTGCATATGTGGACATTTCTGAAGACCACACTCAGTCAAATTGGATAACAAAGTATCATGTATAACTGCCACATAAAGTATATGGAAATTGAAGGACTTGGATCCGTTTTATTCTCAAAATTTAGTTACTAAAGAATTAATTTATTTTTTGAAATTAACTGGCCCCATTTGCCATTTGCGATCCTATTATTCATACACGAACTGAGCGTGATTAGAGCGTTAGGATTAAACAAGTACTACGAAACTAAATATGCGCTCTGGGTTTGAAGCAGACTTAGAAAAGAAGATGCAAAATAAGAGCTATGGTGAAAGGAGAAAAGATTCTTCCTGCGTGCAAATAAAAATGCAAAGCAGGGAACGGAAACTGCGGTAAACTTAGAGACATTAAGGGCGCTAAAAATGGAGATAAACATGAAGAGCTGCAAAGAAACGTACATTAAAGAGGATGAATTACCTTGAACTAAATGAAACTGTAATTTTATTTTCTGTTTCCCTTAAAGCGCGGAGCAGTTGGAGAGGAACGTGGCCGTGCAGGAAGCATTCTGTGAAAAGAAGAAAGAGTTTCTGAGACATCCGTCCCACACATCTCATTCGTAAAACACTTTTAAGGGAGAAGATGATGCAAACTTGTGATCTCTTCGCTAACAAAAGATATGCCTATCAACATTTCCTAAAAAAAATAATAGGAGAGTATAATAATTAGTATAGAGAGCATAGGATTGTTTCGTGTTTCTTTTTTGGCAAAGGTTTAACATCCATGCCTAAAGTCATTAGTCTTCAAGGTCACGGATAAAATAAATTAGTAGTCCCAGACCTGTGTTTAAAAAAGTGAAAAAAAATCACCTAAACGCACATTGAAACGCAAGGCTGGAGTACATAACTTATTATGAAGTTATTGCATTAATCCTAATCAAAATCTTCAGGATTTTAATAGTATTTAAAGCTCTTTTTACTAGTGTAACATCAATATAAGGTGAAATGTTAAACTGGAAAAGGAATTTATGGGAAGGAAACGTTTAAGGTATATCCTTGTATTTGGCATTTGGAAAGAAACGAGGAAAAAGTCTCCTGGTGGAATTCAAACCGCAGGCTTCCCTTTCACGAGTGTGTTAGCAAACCATATCGGTGCCACGTTTGTGTAGGTTATATGAGGGGACGTGGCCTAAATTCACATCAGTGAGAACACATTATCTGTAGCCAACATATATGCTACACTCATTCCTGAGAAAACTGAACTTCGAAATTCTGAATTGAATTCACTGTAAGCTCCAAGCTATACGACGGTTTATCAATATTGTCTAAAAACGTTATAAGTAATATAATAATACAAACATACCTGTGCTCACAAAAGATATATATCTTTAAATATTAATGTTCTTTATGCAAGTATAGGGATTTAAACAATTGTTAATCGTGTTTAACACTCATTTTCACTACCCAGGCATCAAAGATGGTAAACAGTGATATTTGAGATAAAATGTTTAATATGAAATGGATTTAATTTTAAGAAGACGCGTTTAGGCCTGTCGTTAGGCAAAAATTTAAGACATCTCCTCGGCATTTGTTAATAGAAAAATTTGAAAAATCTCTTCAGGGAGGACGATGCTGACGATATTCAAACCGCAGGCTTTCATATCTTAGTGACTGCGAGACCACCATTATCAGTAATTTATTTCTGTTATTCCTGTATAATTGAAAAGAAATGCTTCAAATTTCCTCTAAGTTACTCTTCTAGTTCCCTAGCTCATTGTTTAATAAAACATTCCGCATTATCATAAAAATTGAAGCAATTAATCATTTGTTGGGCAATATTGTGGCATATGGGGAGTTTGAGGAAATTTATTGTGGAATTAAGGTCGTTGAGAAGCAGAAGTGACAGATTACGTAAAGAAAATGAGGGTCTGCGCATGCACAACATAGGGGTTAGATAACGTCTTTAACGGATTTCGGGCGTCCAGTGTGATAAACTTAAGGAGAGTGGACCTACTGCCTTGTTTGGCGTCCATCATTAATTATATTTATAACCATAATTGGTTGTAAATATTAACCATTTCATAATCTGAATATTGTGTTTTCTGTTATACAAATGCTCAATATTTTCTTAATTGATTCCATTTAGATGAGAGTTGCAGTTACGTCTCTAGTCGGACCCTAGTTCGTTAAATAAGTTACAGAATGATCGAGACAATATTCTTCTCATGATAATGAGAATTTATATACTGACAGTCGCAGTTTCTACGTTCTGAAAGTTTCAATTCGCTACATAATGCAATCTGCCATTTTTGTACTATTTCTTATTATGAATCATTTTATTTTATTTGAATGAAACTTCTACGTTTTTGACATTGCTGTATGTAAGCAATGAATTGATAGTGAGTCACTGGATGTGTTCATAAAGCACAATTTTCAGTCATAAAAAAATAGAACAGAAGTGTACAGTACGGAAAGCACCTGTCTTAGTGTATATATCTAGCACAAAAGTTAAAAAAATTGAATTTCTTTTCCTGCGGCAGTCGATATGCTAAATTAAACATAATATGTTCATGTATCTGGGTAACTGAAAAGTCCACTGCATGTCATTCAATTCACAAGTCATATAGAGTAATTAAAATATATACCTGCCGCATATACAGCATATAAATCCTGGATCATCTCAGCAAATCTACAGCTAAGGCCTATGGAAAGCTACAGGGCCAATGTTCTTCCCTAAGACATAACTTCAATACGGTTTAAAACTTTTAAAGAGGGAAGAAAATTAATTTAAAAGGAAGGTAGACCCGACGCTCCAGTTTTTACTCTAACGGAAGAAAACCGTAACATCATTGCTGTCGTTGTGAGAGAGGATCGTCGAATAACATGAAGATAACTATCAGAAATAGTGCCACCCACACTTTGATAAGCATGAGACATGTTTGTGCACGGTGGGTACCAAGACAACTGATTCACGAACAAAAGAATGTTCGTGTGTAGGTTTGCATTCAGTTTAGGAAGATACGATGTTTCTTTCAAAAGTAATCACTGCGGATGAAACTTGGCTTTGATCCCAAGAGCAAACAACCACAGCTCCATTATCACCAGAAGTTGTTGCTTGTGCTGGGAAAGTTATGGTCATCATATTTTTCGATATTCAAGGAATGATTTATCAGCATGTCATACCTGCACACACAACTGTAACTGGGCAATATCATGGGGATTTCTTGAAATTTCTACAAGATCATAATACATACAAAATGCCACATTCCCGCGTAACAAGCTGCATGATGCACCACGATGCATGGCCGCATATTACAAATATTGTTACTGAATTTTTAACAAGAATCAAAATGAAAAGTGTCCTTCATCCTTCCTATAGTTCAGATATATCTCCGTGTGATATTTTACTTTTCGCCAAATTTAAGAAACACCTTCTTGGGAGGTTGTTTTCCATCATCAGAAGGGGGCGCGATTCTGAGAACCAGTTAAAAATATGGTTTACATCATGTTGTTGAAGACTGACAGAAACATGGGACAGGGCATTGCGTCCAACGGGGACTACTTTGACAAATTATGAGGACGAATAAAAGTATGTTTGTCAAAAAATATTAAGAACATTCTTTAATGAGCAGCCCTCGTGTAGCTGGAATTCAATGCGACTGAGTCCATTAGCACAGTTCAGCGGCACTTTCGAGTATCTGTGTATGTCATGCGCAATTTAAAAATTCTGGTTGTTCTATGCAAGGGGAAACGAACCCGCACCCATCTACACCTACAGTCAAATTGAAGCGTGTGCAACAATGCTACCAACATAGTCCTAAAAATGCACATTGTACATGTTTGAATCACCTGCATAGTTGCAGTTTCTGTTGATAATGTTGGATTCATAGAGAGCAATTTGTTGATTGTGACTTCATGAGATAAGTGAACTCGATTTACAAACTTTCGGCTTTACTAAATCAACGGCTTCCTCAGGGTATTGAATGGATATATACATCCGTTGATAGACATATCCATTCAGTATCCTGAGGAAGGCCAAGTTGTTAGGATGGCCGAAAGCTTAGAGCTGGACATGGAAATTACGTAGGTGTCTAGTGCAATGAAACATGGAAATCTAATGAATAAATGGTTAGCGTAGCAGTCTTGAAACTCCTGTGTGTTATGTGATCATTAAGACACGTCAGTTTTCTTAAAGCTGTACGTGGGCTTGGAGCAAGCATAGCTCGAACTTGAAATAAAACTCATGTCAGCTTGTTGGAATTGAGCATTAAGGAAGGCAACTACAGTTTTTTTCTGCCTATGAATTACAAGTTAATTTTGAAAATTATTATTTAATGTGCCAACTCAAATATGTGAATCAACTTGTCCAAGAGTCTTATGTTACGCAATCAAACCTGGATTATTGCCCATAATCATGGAAAACTGCTTAAGTGACAGATAAACTAGAGTACCTATTTTATTTCGGGATTTTCCCATTGTTTGCATACCTCAACACACGAACAGTATTCTATTTCTCATTTCTGTGTGACCAGGTCTTTCCTAAGTGAGGGATAAACACAGAAAAATGTATAATTGAAAGGCATTTTCAAATAAAAAGAGCACCCGATAGTGATACATGCTACGCGGTGTATTAAGTTTCACGTTTTATTAAGTTATTTTGATACAAAAACTGTTAAGTTTGCATAAGCAGATATTCCTGTAATCTTGTAATGGAGCAGAGCAATATTCCGAATGTTCATTTTCTCTACTTCCTTCAGAAAAGAAGCAGGGCAGTATGTAAGGGACGGCAGAGGAAGTTCCCGCCGCGGTCACAATGATGAATCTTTTGTACCTCTGCCTCACAAGGGGGAACATCTCCGGGAGGAAAGAGTGGGACGTCGGGGTGCCAGGATCAGGGATGGCTAAAGTAGGCGGGATTCCTGGCATTTTCTAGATCTTATCCAGGACAGTAAGGTTCCCAAAAGTCTCCCTTAATGACAAGCTCCATGGGGACACCAAGCAGAAAGGGACGCCAGGAGAAGAGCTTTCTTCAAGGCGAAAATCAACCGCCACGCCGCACAGCATCATCTTGATTCGCAAGACTATGGAATGAAATACGAGAGCGAAAAAGAAATATGTATCCCATCATCCATCTAAGTAACTAGGGTAAACCACGAAAGAACCCAAGACCAAGAGAGCTGATCCCAAGAGTATTGAACTCGGAATCTCCGGAATACGAATCGCAAACATTACCATTTGAGCTGTTCCGTTCTGTTAAATAATGAAGTAACTAATGCATGTGTATCGACCTGCTTGAAACATATGCCGTTTGCTGTTGTGACTGCTATCGTATTCCTAGAGCACTCTCGGACTATGATTAAAATAGATCCATTTTCTTCTTTTCCATTCATTGTTAGACAAATCACATCAAGAAAGAAAATTTTGTCCCTAACCAGTGTTTAACATTACAAATATGAGCAGTACAGTAGAAGAAAGATGTTTAAACTTTTTGATCCGGAATACAGTGACATTTGTGGAAGTATTTAGGTAGAATGACCAGAAGGAAGATGATTGCCACATTTTTAGGAAGATGTATTGAAAAAAAAATTGTGGAACAATTAAAACGCGTTTCACTGCAAGTAGAAACATATACATCATTCTGCTTTATGCTTGCGTTGTCTTAGCGATACGATTTCATAAACGAATTCAAATATATTAGTCCCGGAGATTCATAAGAAAGCATGCTATTAAGAAGTACAACATTGCGAATACTTGAAGATGTGTTTATTGTTTTCAATTTCATAAAATTGCTTTCGTTTTATGACTATTTTCGTCAATTGAGCATGCTTCAAGTGGAAGAAACGAGACATATTTCCTTATATATTTCTAAAAATTGAAGAAAAGTTCGTATCATCTAAACGTATCTCATTTGAAGAATATGTGAAAACTATTGAGAATGCTAGCAATTCTCTCGAAGTCATCATAAGACTGCAGGTAGTGAAGTTTAACTGCTTTAATTATAAGAATAGTTTTATTATTTTTTTTATTTGCGGATGCTCTTGTAACATCTCAGGTCATCAGTGTCCCATTAAATTTAGGAGGAGAAACGGCCGATAAATTTTGCTCAGAAGCCTCTTTTTTTCAGACTTGAGGTTGTAACAGTTCCTCCGATCCACCCCCCCTCCCCAGTGAAATCTAACTATAATGTATATTTATGAAAGCCCAATCATCATAATCTGGCATTGTAATTTGTAATATAAATATTATGTATATATGAGTGTCATAAGCTTTAAATTCAATGAGAGAATTGTACAAAAGAGAAAGCCTCTGGTGTTTTTCTATTGCAGTAGCTTGAATAGGCAAGAGGACTATAAACATGACACAAAGGAAAGGGGACAAGTGTGAAGTCTCTTTTTTTAAAAATACTGCCATTACAAGGTTAATAAACTTGAAGGAATTTTAAACTCGTAAGGTCTTTGACCCAGGCCGGCTGTTGTACTATTAGCTATTTATTATAGTGAATGCCAACAAAATGCTTTAAACTTTCAAAAAGAGCAAATGGCACGTCGACTGATGAACCTGAACCCCCAATGGAAAATGTATGTTTGAACTTTTAAAGATAGGCGTAAAGTTTGCGCATGCCTTTGTGACCCCTTTAACGATTCATTTGATTTGAATTTAATATATAAAGAAACAGTTGCTTGAATGAAGCACTCAATTAAAAGTTTTACACGCCGCGAGATGCAGAACTAAAATCTACAAGCGGCATCCAGGTTTAAGTTCTACACTCGATGAGATAGGCGTTCTTAAGTTTAACACGCGACAATCTTGTGTTTATACAGTTTGCAATTTAACAGGTGGCGAGACATAAGCAGTCTTAAGTGCAGACGAGGTGAGATGCAACTTACTTCTCAGATGCAGATAACATGTCCTACTTGGAACCTGGGCACGCATTTTTGATATAGCAACTAGGCAATTTTTTAAAGTTGATACTCAGCATAGCAGCAGTTATCAGTAACGCAGTTCCGATACTTTAGTTAAGCAGTTTTCGTTTCAAGCGCTGCGGCATTCGTCTGTAAGTTTCACACGCGGCAACCAAGATTACATTCGACGCAACTAAGTCTATCGTACGCAAAACACCAGAGGATGCGAAAATTTTTGGACATAATATATAATATATATATTATGTCGCATGTTTGCTTATTTACACTATTGAACTCCTCTCCCGGTCCTGTTGAATGTCAGTCAACAAAATAGCCGAATTCACCCTGAGAAACTGTCGTCATTGAAGCGTGGGCAACAATACCTAAGCGACCAACAGTCAATCTACAAAACCACTTTAAAATTGGCATCACAACGTGAGGCCAATCAACGTCGACAACAAATCTTTAAACACTGGAGCCCAACCTGGAGCACTCAGCCGGAACATACTAAACCGTTTCATAATATGGCGCCCAATATGGGACCACAAACATTTTCATAATTAGGACCTAATTGTTGGGGCCGACAAAACCTCTTCAAGGTTCTTTTACGTTCCGCAAGTCTACGACAAGGGACCCAGGGCTTTACTTCCCTTTCGAAGGACTGGTTCGAATCGCAATCTTGGGTCTACGAGATAACCAATAGACTATCAGGACCGACGTAAGAACAGTGAAGTATAAGTGAGAATAATGAAGAAGTAATCGAGTATTTAAAAGTTAAGGTTCAATAGATGAGCATGCAAATCTATTGGAACAGTGGAAAAATATCGAATAAGAACTCCATTATTTGCCAAGACCAGCCAGACAATTTCTATGTTCCAGCATCAAGTGCAAGTATTTGACTTGGTGCTTTTTGTTTAGTCATGTTTACTCGCTTGTTGTTTGCACTATCGAACTTGTTCTTTATTGTTATTTTCTCAATAAAAAAACCACCCTCTTCACATTGTCACACTATTAAATAATCTTCCAGCTACTTCACCAAATATGACGCTAATTAATTTAAATTGCAAGAGCATTCGCTCACTTCCTAAATGAAATTGCTTTAATAACGCGACATTGTGGGTGTGCTCAGATCTTCATCTTCTCTAATCCTTCATATCCTTTTCTCAATCAATTATAAAATAACAAAGGGAAATAATTAAAAGCTAACTACCGTTATAAACCAAGATCTACGAGTTATTTCATTATAAAGTTAATTTAAAAATCTGCTTTACATATTGAAGCGGTTTTGTCGGTGGGGCGAAAGGTTGGTCGCCAATTATGAAGCGATTTAGTTACTGATCTCCATCTTTTCTAGAGGTGTATCATTAATTGACTATTGATTGCTTTGGTTTGTTACCCAAGTTTGACAACACTGTCTCAGAGTTTTGTGTATATATATATATTGAGCTTTTAAACAATCAAGCTTTTAGTTTGTACTTCAATGGATATTTCTGTAAATGAACGACATCTGTAGGAATGGGAGATATAAGGTATTTATTTTGAAAATGCAGGAAAAGATCAGATGATCAAGCTGGTTTAGAAGGAACTGAAAATGAAAAAGGTAATCAATTATGGTTCGTAAAAATATAATTTCTAAAATGCAACTAAAAATACAGGATAAAAGCATTCTAGTATACATCACTTTTTCAACGCAATTAAATTTTAATCGAATAAGTGGAAGGATAAAGTGAATATTAAATAAAAGTCAAACACACAATGAAATATTAAAAATTATTAGCTTTATAGTTCGAAAATATCGATTATAGCAGGTGAATGAAAATTTTCTGTACAGTGAGATCTTGGGCACGAGAGGGTAAAATACGTAACAAAACAAGAAAACAGATTGTTATAATGTTTTAATCCAGAAAAAAAAAATGCAGATGTTCCAACAAAACGGAAAAGAGCATATTAAAAATACCCCATTCAGATGTTCTATCAAAGGATGGTGTAGATAAATCAGAATAAGACAAAGTTGAAGTTGCATCAGTTTAAAATTTTGTTGTTGATGAAGATGAGCATTAATACCCTCTTAGTTTTGTTTTATTGGGAAGCAGATATTATCACACTCATGACTTTAGAGACCGACCTATAAAAACCAGAAATCTGTAGTAAGTGTAACGAAAGCTGAGAAATAATGTTAATGAGTATTATATCCTGTTGCGCGTCAGGCAAGGCGAGAGAAAGGAAAAACTTCCCTGATAAGTGCTCTGTGGTATGAACATACAAGGGATGATGTGTCATGTCTGCAATTTAAAACGTTTTGTCAGATGATGTTCTTGAATAAATTTTTATGCTCATTTTTAAACTGACTTTCATTTTTGTTTGTTTGTATGACGTCAGGTTTTTACACAAAATAAGAAATTATGTTTTGAATATTGAACTACTGTAAGCACAGATATATGCATATGGCATTTCGCACAAGGCCAAATTTTATTACAAATACGTTTTTAAAATGCTGTGCACAACTCCCTAATAAACTTTTTAACACCTTGTAACACAACAAAAAGCAACACGGTTTTGTCGGTCCTGATGGAGTAGTGGTAACCAACTTGCCTCCTAAACCTAAGATCGCGGGTTTGATCCCGGCTAGGACCGATGGATATTTTTCGGGCGTAAAAATTTAAGTTCTTCCCTTTGGAAAGGAAGGGAAGTAAAGTAAAGCCGTGGGTTCCTTGTGTACATTTACGGTACGATAAAGAACCTCAAGCCTGAAAGAATAGGTCTCTGAGCAAAATTTATCGGCCATTTCACGCCCTGAATAGAATGGGACGCAGATCACCTGAGTTGTTAAAGAGCGCTGTTAAATAAATCAAATAAAAAAGAAAGAAAGAAAACCCACGTTTCATTAATTTTCAAACTTTCTCTTCTTTTGACTTCCTAGATCCTTCATCTGTATTGCTCCTCTTCAACATTCAAAAATAGTCGACATCATAAAATCTCCTCTTTTGCTGAATATCCTGTTGAAAGCGTTCAGCTTGCTCTTCACTATAATGTCCGAGATTTTCCGGAGAGTGGTCAACATAGGAATGCAGGAAAGTGAGTTTGCACTCATGTTACATTCTAACTGCTTGAAATTTGCTAACAATGACCCTGTTATTCCCAACAGTTCGGAAGGGGGTCCAGGAGTCTCTCTCTCTCTCATTGTTTTCTCAAAATCTTCATTGATTTCTTAATTTCAGGACCAACAAAAATTTTGTCTTTCAATTTTTCTCATGTGATGAAGTGAATGTTATTGGAAATGTACTTGAAACAGGATCCATCCAGTGATAGTGCCCTTACAAACTGCTTCATTAAGCCCAGTTTTATATGTAATGGTGAAAGCAAGATGTTTTTTGGATCTAAAAGCGGTTCATGCAAAATATTTTTAGTTCCGCTCTAGCCAAAATGTCACATTCTAATGCCTTTGCCTTGCCCGACTATCCCATTCGCATAGAAAGAGGCATTTTGGTGAACTCAGCATGTTGTCCTAATAGTATTCCCATAACTTTGAAGTCACCACAGATAAGCCATTTGTGTTCCTTATACTGAATGGTGATGTTTTCGAATGTCTCTTTCATTTAAATGGAATGGGCCACAGAAATTGAGCCATACACATTACACGCTTATGAGGCTCCTCTTTGACGAGTCTGTAAAAAGTCTCTAGTAGAAAAGGATTATGTTCAATGCCATACAGGTGCATTAACATCTTTATGCGAGAAAAATGGAACTAGTTCTTTTTCTGCCTGTCTGAACCATGATAAATGTGTTCGTGGTTCCAGAAGATTCTTTCTTTCCATTCAGGAGATGATTCCTTAGGTATGTACTGAGTCATTAAGTTTACTCTGAGGGAACCGTTGTGCAGTAGAGTCGCCTTCAGGCTGGTAGATAACAATCTTCAGTATTGTCTTCTGTGATTGCATCAAGTTCACCTTCAACATCATCTTCTGCCACGTTCTCTACAAGAGAAGCAGGCAGATCTTCTCCATGTGAAACTGCCTAATGGCTGAAAGAATGCTCGGATACACAATTGTGTTCTTATTTTTTGAATTGCACCCCTGAATATTAATCAAATAGAAATAACAAGTCATTTGGTTCACAATTTTAACCTCAACTTTTAGCGACACACTTTCTTGGGTGCCCATGCCTTACACTAGTCATCAATAAGCATAGTAAGCATTTTTCACAAAGTATGCTCTGTCCGTTCTTTGCTACACCATGGTATAATTTCCACAATATAGCAAAAAAATTAGGATTGTTCACAACTTGCGCGTAGACATTGCAGTGACTGCATCAGGAAAGAAATAAAATGAGAAAAGCACTGCCCATGCATGCATGAGATGAACACCTCTCCCAAGGTCATACAACAAGCAGCAATATCCTTTGTACCCACGTAAAGATCTACAAGTCTGTATTGAGAAATATCTCTCAAACAATACTCAGCAATGCCAGTATATATTACGCATTTATGTTGAGGTCAAAAGATCTGATTCTGGTAGTACTCCGGTGTTTGTGTCACCTCGAAAGCATAAGGGAGCCCCCAAGAGAGTTACACATTTAAATGACTTTGACAAGGGTTAAAAACCAAAACTTTATACAACGACTGTAATTCGTTCTCCTGTAGAATATTGCGCAGTTTAGACTTCGAATACAGAAAGGCAAATGATGGGCGCAACTTCTTAAGGGAGGGAAGCTCGGAGCTCGGTTAAATTCCTGGGCACAATGCACCAAATTCCAATTTCTTGCGACAAAAGACAAATATTTTATTTAGATGAAACTCAGGTTGATCTAAACTGCACTCAAAAATTCATTTGAAAAGACTCCTCTAATAATGGTGGAATGAAGAAATCTTTCACTTGCTTACCTCATTTATCATGTAGGAACGGCGAAACAGGTTTTGTACAAGAGAGCAAATGGGAATTTCGTTCTAAACAAACTTCTTACTGTCATGAAAAAATTGCAGCTTCAACGTTTCATGAATTATTTTTGAATGATGTTCTAAATTATTTAGGAGTGAGAAGTATAGTAATAAATGATAATGCTCCTTGTCATTCGGTCACATAAACAAACTTTCAAATAGAAAAGGTGACATCATTGAATGATTGCAAAAAAGGGGGATTCGGTTTTCGGCAAAGGAAACAAAAAATGAATTTTTGCAATATGTTTACCATTAAAAATTCAGTCTAAAATGTACGAACTTGAACAACCGACTAATGAAAGGAGGTATGAGGTAATTCAGTTGCCTCTTATCATTGTCATTGCTATCCATTTGAGAATATGTGCTCTCAAATAGAGCGGGGGATTACAAATAAAAATTGGATATATAACATGAAAGACGTGGAAAGACTTGTTAACGATGAAATAAACAACGTTACCAGAAAGAATGGAAATCCTACGTTCGACAACGTTACAAGAGGAAAACTTAAGGAAGAAAATAGGACGTGACCACCAAATATTAGAACCAATAATGCATTTACAAGATTCTAAAGACAATGACGAACTGCTGTGAAGATAATGACGGTGATAAATGATGGTAATAGGGACACCGACAACAAGACTCACGCTTCCACTGATTTAAATAACAGGCAAACAACGTGGTTTATTTTGAAAGTGCGTGTATTTTTAAGAAACTGTACCTGTATAACACACATGATGCTGCTTCCAAAAGTGTGACAGAGAGCGATTTAAGTAGGGAGGGATACAAGTGCTAGCGGCAACTCTGCGTAAGCGTTTACGTTCCATTGGCTGCAGCCGAACCCCTTTCCCGCTTTGTAGGTGCGCATTGAAGCAAACTTCTCGCGTCCCACAATTGCCATTACTTCTGATTGTTATACTCTCTCCATATACCAGTGAAATATTGCATGTAAAATCTCATGTTTTTGTATTTGATATATTAAAATTATTAACGGTTAAATTGGGCGGCCGGTTAATGAATACTTACAAAGGAGAAGAAACATGGGTTTGTACTATTGTCTACATTAAATGTTTTTTATTTTTATTGTATCTCACCTTTCGTTAGACGGACTTTAATATAGTTACATTCAATTTCATCAATAATACTGTACAGCGCTTAACTTTGCACCGACTGAAATGCATTATTCTCATATAATTGTACGTCGTAATGACGAAACTGAAATCTGTTTTGCAATAGCATTTAAACTTTTGCAGGTAATCGCAATTTATTATATGGGAAGGCTTCTTGTGGTACGTTAGGCATTTGTTATATAAAGTCTAACCAAGCTGTTATCTTGTTTATATATATATGAGAATATGATTCTACTTTTAAAAACAGTGAATTGTTGACAAATTTGTAAAATCAGTATGAAGTTAAAGGGTTAAATAGTAGTTGTTTTGGATCCCGTATCAAACGAGTGTCGGAAATAAATAATTTATTAAAGGAGACAAAATTTTGTTGCTACTGCTTCATATAAATTAGGACTAATGAAAAAATTTGCAATGGCCTTAGACAGGTAGGGTAGGAGTTTCCATCATTTGAAAGAAAAATTCGGAAATTTAGTGTAGCGAAACTGAAAAAAGATATTTTATTGACCTACAAATTTGTGATCTAATGCATTTTTTTAAATAAGACCTGTTAATGGACAACGAGAAACAAGCATGAGTAGAGTTCAAGATTGTGTAGTACTATTCTGGGGAATATAATGTAAAGAGATAATGGTAATGACATACAAAAATGTAGGATGTACTGTGTCAATGCATTTCTACTTGAATTTCTTTCCTCCTGTTCCCCTGGATGCAAGGAGAACGTTTTTATCAGAATATAGCTGTCATGGAAAAGTGATACAAAGGAAAATTATCATTAAGAATGGTAACTGTCATTGGCAACTAATTAAAGACATTTCTGAATGATTTATATCTTCCACAAAATATTTTTAAAATGCAAATAATTTTAAGCATCTTTTCATATTTTTGCAAGATAACCAAAAATGTTTTAACTACAGATAATTCTAAGTTTTATTTTTTGTATTTCTCACACACTGTATGTTAATGCATTTCGTGAGGTTGGATTTCATAGTTAAGGAAATCTTAAAAAAAATATATATATGTATATATATATATATATATTCAATTTTTAATGAGAAATTAAAATACTAATTTTCCTGAAAAACTTTACTTGATAGGGCATTTTAGATTTCAAATTTCTTAATTAAGCACTTGCTAATTATGCAAAATCACATATTTTCGTTCAACTGCAAAACAAAAAGTTAAAATTCGCTGCTCGGTGAAACTGTATGAAATATTTAATTCGTTTATTTTTTTCGAGACACTAAACTTAGGAAATCCTACCTCATATTGAGAATTTTCAAAATCATGCAATATATCTAATGTATTAAGAAATATATAATAAATGCTGTTCATGTAGGATCCGCTATTTTTAATTATTTTTATTATAAAATTTCAGTTAAACGCTCTTTAAATTGCCGATGTACAATTCGAACATTCATTACGCATTACATAACAGGGGACTGCAAATTCAATACAGATTTATTATGAGCAATAGGGATACTGCTGTTGTTGCTATGCCCAAGACTAATTAACTACCCAGAAAGTTATCCACCGAGCATATGCCAGAGAAAGGGTCTGAATATTCTCTCTCTGTATCTCTTTTTTTTTTAAGTATATCAGTGTTCACCATGATATGCCACAAGATACGCATGTTTTTTATGTATTTACTATAGTACCGTAATCCGCTGACAAAGAAAATAAGGAGCACCAAAGCTGGTACCAATAGGCCAATTAAATTTACCTAAGATGAGGTATGCCTCTACCAGAAAAAGGTCATTTTGGTTATATTTGTAAAAATCATCTCTATTTTTATACGTCTCTACATGAGTGACAATGGTGGATAATGTAGAAGAAAGAATATTTACATGTGCCACTTTAAAATAAATGGTGTTCTTCATTTAGTGCTGTGGAATCCCAGTCCAAGTAAGTACTTCACCCGGTGCACATTAAAGAAAGGATAAACTGCTTAAAAAGGAAATGATACTATGCCTCATTTCTTCCGGCGTCTTCTCGGAGTTTATCGTCCTGAAAACAGAGCTGCGCATCCTTAAGAACTCTCCAGGGTACTTGAATGGGACGTTTATTATAGGCCTGTTGTAACTGTGATTGATGGTATTACGCTGTCAAGCTATGGTTGCTAGCTGCATCATATGCATACACAAAAAATGAGCAGAAACTCTCAACCTATAAAAGTTTGCAACGGATGTAACAGATAGTAAGCACATGATTGTAATATTTAGAAATTATTCGTGAATTACTTTTTTGTAACTGGTCGATACCTCCTTCCAGGTCTTTATTTACTGTTTTATCTAAATGTTTTAGTAAAACGTATTAATATCTGGTACTTGTTATGTTTGTTTCAAATCATTTTAAATATAATTTGATAAAGTGTAGCTCTCCATACTTTGCTTATGTTTGTTCTGTAAATGGAAACACGAAAAGTTCTGTAAGCTTACTCTTCTCTTTGGTTAACGGGCAGTGATCTGGTTCATATGATTTGTATTGCAAAACTTAACGCTTGTTACCTAATATGTGTATTTTGAGGTATGTATTTTCTATAATTTAATTTCCGATACAAATACGTTTAAATCGATAAGTACTTTTTTTTTATTGTTCCACAACCTTAGTCTCTGCAACAGCTTTAGTTCTGTTGAGTTAGCTTGTAAATAGGAACATCTATAAACTGTTTGTAAAATATGCCTAGTAAATTTAAACAACAGCAAAAAAAACAAACAAACAAACACACAAAAAAAAAACAAGAAAAAAAACAATTAGTATAGTAAAGGGAGCAAACAGTAAGATGTCAGGTAGGTATTTGTTAAAAATGCATAGCTCTCCCTTTACCTTATGTAAGGGTGTGTATACATATATGTTAAGTATATGAATGTATTGAGTGATTAGCTTTATTCCGACCTTACCACTAGTTAGTTTTTTTTTTTTTTTTTTTTTTTTTTTTTTTTTTTTTTGAATGGGTGAATTGCTAGGCAGCACACTTGTCTTAAAGGGTATCCGCTTCAAGGGCACGATATTGTGCAACCTAGAAAGTAGTTCAAGAACTATCACGATCCTATTTTGTAAACAAACTAACTTATAACTACGACATGGCAATCGTCTCTCTCCTTCTCCTCCTTCCTGCATTCCGGCCCTTAGTCGGTCCTGGTGGTGTAATGGTTACCATACTTGCATCCTAAACCCAAGATCGCGGGTTCGATCTCGACCATGACCGATGGATTTTTTCGGCCGTAAAAATCCTAAGTATGGCTTCCTTCGGAAGGGAAGTGATCCCGTGTCGTACATTTACGGCACGATAAAGAACCTCAAGGCTGAAAAAAGAGACCTCTGAGCAAAACTTATCGCCGTTTCACGTCCCGAATAGAATGGGACGCTGATGACATGAGATGTTAAAGAACGTCCGTAAATAAACCAATACAACACAATTCCTGGCCTCAACAGCAAATAAACAAAATTGCAACAACTGATAGAACCTTGCTCAGCAACAATTGAGACATCGTTCATTAAAAATGAATCGCGGTAAATTTAATCTCATAATATACTTGAGCAAGTTAGAGTGCATAAATAATAATTATTTGTAATAAATGTACTGGAACCTTATGGTTTTGCTATTCGTTTCACGGTAGTTGGCATTCCGAACAGTAACTTTCGGCGAAGTATCTGCGCAAAGTCAGTTCATCTTCTTAAAATGAGTAAATTTCTCGCCTGCTAATTTCTTTCATTTCTGCTAATGTGTGGGAGTTTGTTGTATACATTTTAATGTTCAAATTCCCCCATAAATGAAAAGCACAAACTATCAATATATAATTCCTGTATCTTTGTGCATTTACGGTATTCTCAAAACCGATATTGCTTTTACTGCACACCATACACCGATCTTTGTCATGCAAGGGAGATTCGGCATAAAATTGGGGCCTTCTGTACTCCAACACCTGTTATTTTGTGTTGAAACATAACCACGTAAATACAACAGTAAAAATATTTAGCGAAAGCGAAGTTTATTGTTGTGTAATATCAATTACAAACATTTACCCGAATTTCAGGATCCTGCAATTCCTGGACAAGAGTGACCTTGCATGCTTTCAAGTTTAAATTGACTAAATTTCGGAAGATGAACCGATGCATGTGAATTGCAGTTTTCTGAAGTGTGTGAATGTCTCAGGAAACATTTTCAAAACTTCTTATTATAAAGTACGTGTTTATTTTCATTGTAATTTTAAATGTTACTGCGATAACTTGAAATATGTTGCGCGGATATTATACTCCCTTCGTCGGGAGTTACCACTCTGACTGCCAACCCACCAACTGGTATAAAACGGGCGACAAAACTATGAAATACCCAGTAAATTACAAGTTATAGTATAAATAATAAAATAATGACTTACATTAAAATAAGTTACAATGGCAACAAGTGAACAAGTCCTTAGTTAATATACATCAGACCAAGAAAAAAAAAATGCATGTAAAATACTGCGAAAAATAGTCTCCATAACAGTGGAACACTCAGAGTTGTAAATTTCTTCAATTAATTCCAGACAAACAGCACACACTTTAGACATGCATATTTTCTATTTTAACATGTCTTTTATTAAGTAAATGAGCACCTGTGTCCCTAGGAGGCACATTATATTATAATAATTTGCATTATTGCGCTAGGTTATACAAGCATTCTAATAATGTAAATATTAAAATATTAAATCATTTTTGTGGTCATGTTTTAATACTTCTATTACGCATTCGTGCTCTGTAACATTGAGAATGAAATATATTATTATATTGTATTGTCTAACAAGCTGGAAATTGACTTTTCTTATATTCATGATAACATTGAATACAAACTAAAGAAAACTATTATAACTATATCAATTTAAAATTTAGCATAGTGGTGTGCAAAATAACAAAAACAATTCTTTCCTTTGAATAGCACGTATTCGCAAAATTACCCTCAAGTTCATTTGTTAATGTTTTTAAGTAACTGTCTTACTGTAAACTTCCATTAGTGTAAAATTGCTTTTTATGGACGCTACATGGAGTTTAATAGTGCAAAACACATTTGCCTTCTTGAATAAGAACGCGTGTTGAATGTGCTGTGCGAGCAAGATGCAATAGCGCGTGAAAATGAAGATAAATTGCATGCAGGTATCTAACCTATGACCGCATGTAGGGCTGACGAACACATTGATCATTACTTTATCCGATCCCTTACAGTACAAGAAACATCATGAGGTAGATCGTTTGCGTGACACGGTAACACTTGACAACAACAAACACTTCTACATGGTTACTAAAATGTTTAATCACACAGATAAAGTGAAAGTGATGCGAGATACATTTTTATTTTCAACAACAAAACTTTCCAATTTGAGTGAAGCAAGTGTTGACTTTATGTCACAAAATATAATCTAAGATTCTGAAGGATATTGTTTTCGCTACCGCTTTAGCTGAGCAGTTGTATGTTGACGAAAGATACTTCCGTAAATATATCTGGGATGGTAAGAGATTTAAGCACCCCCGTTTAATATCACAACTACAAATTTCTGTACACAGATTAAGTAACAGTGTTTACCTTTTGTTATGGCTCAAACTTTTTTTAAAATAAATGCTAGCTAATATCTACACTATTCCGAATAAATGGTACGAAATTTCGAAGTATTAAAAACGTTTTGCAATTAGAAAGGCTGTACAAAAATCAATATTTTTGCCAATCTTGTCTTATCCCCGTCCTGTTTACTATAAGTAAATATCATCGCTGATTTGTTTGCTGAAAGATAAAGTCTAGAGCTTCTGCTTTGAGACTGCCCTTTCTAACAGCCACCAACCACGAGAAACAGTTGTGCATAACTGTTTCAAATGAGGGTTCAAGTTTTATCTAATAAGGACATTTAACTTTCAATTCACAGAGTAAGAATAGTATTAACGGTATATTTAATGCGTATTATATCATTGGAGCAAATGTGACTGGTTTTTATATGATGGTCAGTAGGTTGGATGCATATACTTTTGAGTAAATCCATTTTGATGAAAAGATATGGATTTTATTTACTGATTTAATTTCGCAGTTTTTAGAACGGGTATATTTTGTGTATGGGCTCGTCTGGATATGCTAAAATTAGCAACAGAACTGAAACCAGTTCGAAGAAACGAATAGGACTGAACGTTTGAGTGCCGTCTATTTTGCATGTAATGTAATACATAATGCAGAATTTTGTTGTTTCTCTGTTCAGACATAATACGAGGGATGCAGATTTATATTTCCACCACATGCTATGCTCTATGTTTTCGGCTTCTTTTCTCAAACATTCTACTTACAAAATAAAATTACCTTATAAGCGTGTAACATGCACCATTTTTAGACGGCATTCATTATTTTATAAATAAATTTGATTTGGAGTAATTACGTTTTTTCCAATTATCTGCTTTTCTTAACAAAATATTGACACTGTTAATTGTCCCATAGATTAATAAAATATATTTATAAAATGTAATCAATTAATTTTTTAATAGTAACTGAAATTGGAGGGCATTGAAAATGTATTTTTAGAGAATATTAAAGGTGAAGAGCTGGAAATTAAAGAAACTGATTAAATAACAAGTTTGGGTATATTTAACAGTTTCCGAGGGTCACATAGAGAGTTCTTTTCAAAATAAGAGAATTACTTGCCAGATATTTTTCCATTTAAGTAATAGAATTCCAAATCTCAATAATGCATCAAGCGACATTTAAGCTAAAGCGTGTTTGAGTTTTAAGACTTATGGTACTATTAGAAGTAATTGCATCATTGTACCATAAATAGAAATATGTGCCTTTGTCGGTAAAATACATAGTTAATATTTTGTTTCTTAACAAAAATAATTCACATTTAAAATTAGTACTTTTAACACTTCTTGAGTTATTTTCTCTTGATGTTGTGGACAACGGAGCAATTAGAGCAAAATCTTTAAAACTGAACTAAAGCGCTGGGATGTTAAGCACTTTTAAAATAGTTTCTGACAACTGCTTATGTTTCCGGGAAGGAAGTACCAAAATGTATGCGCGTTCTAACTCCATTCTTAATAAGCTGCTCAAACTTTCCAGATTTTTCTCGATATTTTTGGTAACTGGTTATTATCGAAGTTTTCTAAAAGTTTTCTAAGTTTTCTATGCTTGTTCATGGACGTTTCTCTTTTAGTTTCATTCCCCAGTGCACAGGACGGAAAACAGCAAGGCTAAACACCCTTAACGACTGATTTCTCCTTTTTTTCTATACATGCCAAGAGGTTCTTTTAGTCCTTAGACAGAAGTGCATCTGCAACAGTTGCTTCCTGTTTTTGGCATTCATTTATTTGTTGACTTACTGGAAGAAGTATTGGCATTGAATCGGCAACTTCTTTATCATAGGGGAGAGACTTAATTAAAGAAAGCGATTTCTCGGCTTCATCTTTCATTATTGCTCCAGAGAGCATCTGTAGTGAGACAAATACTTCAGGACAACCATTTCATATAATCGTGCGCCCAAACAAACCGGGGACATGAAAACTTCGACATCTGGTCCACATTTTCTGAGACACTTATTTTATGGGCATTACAGATAGAATGCTAAAAGCCATGATTATGTTATCGATATTGTCTGAAACTGTTCCATAAATATTTACATTATATCGCTCCGTAGCTACTTTAATTTATTTCCTGATTACACAGTCTGTTTCTGATGAATCTTACATGTCACAACCCTTCAACCATGTCACTAATTTCACATGGATTGGAATACTTGATGCTTTATAGATAGACCGCCTATTTTTTAGACAGTTTTAAAGCACTGATTCCTAAAACATTCAATGGGATATCATAACCATGGAAAACTGTAGCAAGAGAAAGATCTACAATCCACTTTTTGGATGCATTCACACTCTCACAAAAATCTGTTATCTGTCGTTTAGTCTTGGAAGATTCAGGAATAAGAGTATTAGGGGATTTAAGGTCCGTCTTCATGAGATGAAACGACACTGTGGATATGGTTAAGCAGGAAAAACTTACAGGTAGTGCTGAAGGGTCACCTCTGTTTGTGGATACTTTCGAGTCTAATGGACGTAGAAGAGAACTGGACGACTGTAAGAAGTTCGGGCGCAGTCTTTCCTGTGAGCTTTTAGATATTCCTGGTTGTATTTTATTTAGTTGTTCTAAATCCTAACAGTTGGCGCACTAGAGATAGAGATCGGACTTGATCCTGAGCGACCCGCTACTCTCCAGTCACGGACACAATATGTGATGTAAGCAGCATCTTCACTGTTTTGTTTGCGTTCCTTGTAGTAGTGTCGTACATCACGCGCTTTGAAGAACGGCATACTTGTTACCGAATGACAAAGGACAATGTACAAACTGTAGTATAATAAAATTGTATTTGATTGTGTTATGATGCTTTTATTTCAGTTAATTACGCATACAATTATCGTGATGTAGTTTAAATTTTTTTCAGAAATGCAGTTGTAATGATGAGTGAAGAAAAGTGACTGCAACGCTTTGGGAACTTATGGAGGAATGATGGATTTATTTTCCTCCGTCCTTATTCTGGGATTTTCGAAGTAACGGATGAAATATAGCAGGAAGAATTCGAAAATGTTCTAACAAACTTAAAATTAAAACATCACCAGGGCAAGATAATATAAATATAGAACTATTAAAATATTTATCAAAGGAAGTAAAAAGCATACTTTTAAATTTATTTAATATGTGTTGGAAATTACACAGAGTACCTACTACAAGATTGGTTAACAGGATGAGTGATCTCTCCAATTTTTTAAAAAAGGAAACAAAAATAATTTAAATAATTATAGAGCCATAAGCATTCTTCAAACATGATATAAAATATCATTTCTAGATGACTAAATGTTATTAGTGAAGTACAGCTACAGGAAGAACAATGTGGTTTTAGAAGGGGGCGATCTTGTGCAGATTGTATATGTACGTTGGTACAATTAATACTGAAGAGAAGGGAATTTAACTTGCCGAATTTCATTTTATTTTTAGATGATGAAAAAGCTTTTGATAGGGTTCTCCGAAACAAACTATAGGCTGTAATGCAACAGAAAGCATATCCAAGTCATCTGTTGATTTGTTTTATTTACGGACGCTCTTTAACATCTCACGTCATCGGCGTCCCATTCAATTCAAGGCGTGAAACGGCCGACAAATTTGCTCAGAGGCCTCTTTTTTCAGGTTCTTTTTCGTGCCGTAAATGTACGACACGGGACCCACGGTTTTACTTCACTTCCGAAGGAAGCCATACTTAGGATTTTTACGCCCCGAAAAAATCCATCGATCTTGGCCGGGTTTGAACCCGCGATCTTGGGTGTAGAAGGCAAGTATGGTTACCACTACACCACCAGGACCGACCCAAGTCATCTGATAAAAGTAATTCAGAGTCGATATAAAAGGACAAGAATTAAGATTGACAATGGGATTAGAATTGGAAATAAAACAGATGAAATAAACGAAGGCGTGAAACAGGGATACTCTTTAGCGGTAGTATTATTTAATGTATATACACGAAGCACTTCAAATTAATAGACATAAGTTGAAAACAATTTTATTTTCTGACGATCAGGTTACTTTTGAGGAAACGGAAGATGGCATACAGAGAAGTGTTAATAACGTGAAAAATAGCATCGGGACATATAATTTATTCAACAAATAAATAAAAATCAACGGGTTTTAAAGAGAATAATCATGTAATATATAAAATAGTTATTAATGAAAAATAATAGCACAAATCTCTAATTTTAACAATCTAGGTTTTAATGAATATCTGAATATAAAAATAAATAAATTAACACAAATGAATGGAAAAACAAAGAGAACATGAAAGAACAAGAGGTCAAAGGCAACACATATGACATTTTATAAAGCAATGGCATTGTCAATAGCAACATATGGAAGTGAAAATTGGATTATGAGTAGGGCAGATAGGAAAAGAATAGAAACCGCAGAGATGAGATATTTAAGAGCAGTTAGCTGGATTTACGAAATGAAGAAATCCGAAAACAGTTAAATAAATATAATCTCAATGAGAAAATTAACGAAAATAAAAAGAATTGATACCAGCGTATATTAAGAATGAAAGAGGAAAGGATACCAAAATCTATCTAAATTATAAAGTAGGAAGACCAAGAACAGGATGCAGTGATATGTTGAACGGAGGATGGAACAGGTCGGCAGGCCTTGTGGAAAGAAGAAGCAGTTGTAACTGTATCTTTAAATTGGTTTATCATCATTATTATTAAAATCTTTGTGTTCTATATAAACCATCTGTTTCATAATTAATATGGTAATAGGGAATTACGTAATATGTAGACCCTTGCTTTAATCATCCATTTTTCGCTCAATACCATAATTATGTTAATCACATTTTAAAGAATTACTTATACAATAATGTTACGTTACGGAACAAGTTAACTTTATAGCAATTCTAAACCTTGTATCCGTAAATATTACACATTCTCATTTATAAGAGAAAATTCAGTTAACTGGTTGTATAATGTGAAATGTTTATTTAAATAACATGTGTGTGAGCTGCGATTAAGCAGAAAATGCTGAAAAGTTAGAATCTGTACAGAAGAAGGGTAGCAGCATATGGCGGGCTCACAGGCCGGTCCCTCAGCTCTAGCAAAGTTCGCTCTTACCGGACTGTTCTGGTTCCAATGTCTCAGGTTTGCAACTGGCAGCCCTTAAGGTCTGAGTGCTGCTGTTACGTCACATGCAGGACAGTGGTTTCGCTTTCCTCATCTCTATGGGCAATTCTTGTGTTCAACAGCATTCTCGTGTTAACACGAGCCTTTTAAGTCTTGCATCCGAAGTCTTCACAGTGTAAATAGTAACAGAATAAATAATGTAGTTGCATATTTCTTGTTGTTTTATCGCCGAATGCCAAACTGCCAACGAAGCATACTGCACCCCTGCTGTGATTTGTTTTTTATGGGTGTGGAGCCCCACATGGAAGTCAAAAGCGAAATAAATTTTATTTTCATCGCCTCACTACCACTGTATCACACCATTGGATCATGGCTGCTAAGTTCTGTCTTTGCCAATTGCAGACCAGAGATCGCATCAAAATGAAAGAGTTTTGCCCCTGTAAATGTAAATCTGGAATTAAAACATAAAACATGAATCGCAATATTTATAAATAATCATCGAGAAGTAGCTCCGCAGCCATTGTGGTGCCGAGATTCCACTAAGGAAGCGAATTCGGGTGGCAGCACTGACCGCGTTCCGAACTTATAGTTATTGTGTTCATTTAATCACTAAGGCAAGCACACAATCCAATGTTAGCAACGGTGGGCGGATTAACCAGCTAAAAACCGGTTTCGAAATATCAGAAATGTAGGAATACCAACGTTCTCCTATGCGTTGTAAATCACCCGATTGTGGAGGAACTTGTCGATGACCCGTTATAAAGATGATGTGTAGTTCGCAATTTGTAACATTAGAATAAAGGTTAAGAGCACAGAAAATTTCGAAGGGAAATTTTGTATTTAATGCATGTTTATTTTGTTTACATAACAGTAATCATCAGAACCTTGATTTTCTAGTTTTTAAAATTCACCTAATTGTTTCTTTCTTCATGTTTTATATGTATTTTACGTGTAAATACGGGTAATATAGAAAACAGTTTTTTAAGTATGATTGCAGCGCCCAGCTTTCATTATACAAAGCAAAAATCTTGGCTAGGAAACCGATTTTCATCTGTGTTTACTTCCTCAAGATAACAGCTTGAGAAGGGCATTTTTTTTAAATGAAACTTCACATTCAGATTCCTACAATATTCTAAGTAGCATTTCTTTTATTCTTCAAATGATCTAAAAAGTAAACCTTTTATTTAATATTCTCGTCAGAGAGGTAATTAGCCGAGTGCTCTGTTGTGAATGAAATGGGTGAAAGCTTTCATAGACACTATGAAAGAAGTCTATGAAAGATGATTTCTAGAGAAAGGAAAGATGCGCGACAAAGCGTTGCTGTGCAGACGAGTGATTGTGGCATTCTTTTTGCTATATGAGTCTTTTATTCAAAAGCTTCTCTATGAGCACATTAAGAGGCAGATGAGGAGGTCAAGCTGAATGGGAAAAGTGAACGAAATGTAACGGCACATACACCATGTCTACTGTTCATTCACTTTAATATTCTGCGTAATCTTCTGTGGTCTTCAATGCAATGATTGCTGACTACCAACAAAGTGTATGGGGCTTCCTTTAGACCCAATGATAGAATCTGACATGGTTTGGTTTCGGTTAAGGAAATACTTTTGACATAAGCGTCCTTTGTATCTAAGACGATATGTGTCTTTCAATTCTGATAACGCCAGTTGGGAAACTTATCTCTTACATCGGGCATGCATAAGATAAAATCCATTTTATCTACCCCGTGTCGTGTAATTCCACATGCATAATAATTTTTCCCTATAAAATTAAACTTTAAAGTATTTATTAGCTTAATGCGTAATGCACATGTGGTACTAGTTTCAGTTTGTCATTTCTGGTTCCCGCCTGTGAGAGATGCGCAAGTTGAGACATATTCAGTTTCGTCTACAGCAAAACGGAGGTGATACGCAACGAATAATATGCTGCCCTGAATTTTTTCGTCTGAGCTGTGCTAAAGGGGAGAACAAACTCTCCATATGCCTCCTGCAACATTGCTTAAGCCTTAGCTGAAGATATTGAAGATGGTTTCAAATGTTTAAAGAGGGACTGCAATTAATTTCTAAGAATGGTGAAACTGGGACTCAAGTTTGTGATAACAGAAGAAAACTTCGCTGCTGTCATTGTGAGAGAGGATCGTCGAATAAAATGAAGACCACTCCCAGAAATTCAGAAAATTTCATTGGGTATCACCCACAATTTGGTAACTGAAAGGTTACACATGAGACGTGTGTGTATGTGTGTACCAAGACGGTTTATTCCGAACAAAAGAACGTTCCCGTGCAGAGTTGCAAGTCTTGAGAGGCAACAGCAAAACTGTAGGTAAAAAAAAAAAAAAAAAAAAAAAAAAAAAAAAAAAAAAAAAAAAAAAAAAAAAGGCTTCTGATGTTCAAGGAATGGTGTACCAACATATTCTACATGCACATCACAATTGTAAGTGGGCAATGCTACACACATGTCCTGAAAACTCTTAAGACCACATCAAACTCAAAGTTGGATGCTGCACCACGATAATGCTGCATATCGCAAATGTTGATGTATATCTGACAAAAATCATGTGTGTGTCCCCTACCCTCCCTATAGTGCAAATTTAACTCCGTGTGAAATTTCCTTTATTCAAATTGAGCATCACCTTCGTTTGAGGCATTTTCCATCATCAGAAACAGTGGAGAAGGCTGCGAATGCGATTTTGAAGTACCTATCAAGAAATGGTTTGCAGCATGTCTTCAAAGACTGGCAGACACACCGGAACAGACGCATTGCAGCTAACAGGGACTGCTTCAAAATCATGAGAATGAATAAAGATAAAAAAATGTGTGAACAATTTTTATTGATCAGCCTCCTCCCCTTGTAAATGACAGCTAGGAACATAACAGGCAAGTATTGGTTTACAAGCAAGCGTTATCAAACATCGACCGAGAAGTAATTGTGTGTTATGATAACTGAAGCAGCTTTAAAAAAAACACACAAACTTATTCGTTTAAGTCCTCCTAGCATGTGAAATAGGACCGCCACGGGTGGCCGAAGTCGTTAAGGTGTGGATTCGAGAGTGGGAGGTCTGGAGTTCAAATTCCGTCAGGACCGTCCTCCCCGACTGAGGTTTTTCCAGGTTTTCCTCAGTCCTCATAAATGGCAAATGCCGGGTAGGTACCCTGAACTTAGACCTGGAATTTTTTCTTCCCTGTAAAAAAAATCCTTTCTCAATATATCATTTCATCTCATGTATCATCAATAACCACAGTCTGTGGTGCCTCGGCAGTAAAAATGGGCATTAACCACTATTAAAAAATACTGAAATAAGCATTTTCGACAAGGCTGCCTATCTGAAAATACCCAGTTTAGATATCTCTACCATCCATATTGTTTTGACACTGAGACACTGTTCGTACTCCTACGTGGATATATGAGTATAAATGTCTCTGTATTCCATTGTCTTATCACCATGTTTGTTCAATGACTTCTACATTGTTGCAATGATTGTTCTACTATTGGATAATCACACTTGCTGCGCAATGAAACTCGGGAGATAGATGCTCTAGCAGACGAAAACATAAAATGACGTGTATTATATAAAGCAATATTACTAGAGAAACTGAATGAAGCTAATCGGTGTATATAACTGACCGAAAGTGCTATATACAACAAAAGACTTATGACTGAGTTTATTTCTTGCACGGTCAATTGTTTACAGAAGAGTGGGGAAGAAACCCAAGGTGCACGTAATGTTATAGCAAGCTTTTGGAACTAATGTAGTAGTGTAAATGAATATGGTCTCAAGATAAATTGAAATGTGTTTAATGATTTCCGCAAATGCTTTTTGTAACTATAAAACCAATTGGAATTAAAACATGGAGCATTAACAGCCACCGTCACTTCCGCTTTATTGTATAGAAAGAAAAAAAAATTCCATTAAGTGAAATGCAGACGCGTTATTTATATGCCTGCTTTTGATCTTGCAAGCGGAAGGCAAGCAAAAAGTGCGATTGGTATTTATGAGCAGAGTAATCCTGCCAACTGCTTTTGCTTGTGCAGGTTTTAAATATAGTTGGTACTTCAGTTTACTTTTGAAGTATTTTAAAACACATATAGATATTTTCTTGAAAATAAAAAACGCAAATTTCTAACTTCCTTCTTTTAGTTAACGTGCAATGTATCAGAGACGCTCGCGCTAAAAAGTTTGAATTTTCTTTAGCATCGAATATTAATCAACTGAGATCAAAACTTCCCTTTAAGGTTTGTATGTAGATAGGTTTCTCAATGAAAGTAAAATAAAAATACTCTTTCGAGTTTATACTTGGTGTTCATGTA
Organism: Metallyticus violacea; assembly: GCA_030762175.1. Classification (NCBI taxonomy): domain Eukaryota; kingdom Metazoa; phylum Arthropoda; class Insecta; order Mantodea; family Metallyticidae; genus Metallyticus; species Metallyticus violacea. The sequence continues at coordinate 105,283,319 of CM060833.1, forward strand.
GACAAGTTAAAAGACATAGAGAGAGTCTGTTAGGTTTCTTCTTCAATGTAAGGAAGAAAATAAGCGTTTACTGCCTTCCTTACATTGAAGAAGTCTAATAAGCTTAAATATTTATTTATGTTGTTGTACCTCTCACTATGTCATTTATCTATGTGAACACCTAGTTCACAACTTATATACAAGTATAATATAAGGAAATGCTAAAATATAGACAACACTCTTAAAAGTTGTATAAATAATGTTCGTTAAAAAAAACATGAAGTACATGTAAAAAAAAAAAACAACAAAAACAGGCACACAATTCACACGACATTTAGGATGACTAACTATCCTTTTTCACATTATACATATTCAAAAAATGATCTGTACACTGTGAAGAAGGATAATTAGTTCTTCAAAATATTGTGTGATTATTTTCGTTGTTACCTTGCAAAAGGGGAAAACCCATTTTAGTAATATGGAACAACATAATGTAGCCAAAAAGTTACGGAGGACAACGCATAGGTTACATTACCTTTAACAAAAGATTAATACATGAAATATTTACACTTTTACATGCAGTCACGCTTTAAAACATGCAATATTTACACTTTTATATGCGGTCACGCATTAATACATGCAATATTTACACTTTTACATACGGTCACGCATTAATACATGCAATGTCATGCAAACATGATCTGCCGTTTGGGACTGAGGAGTTCGACTCTCTCCGCTGTCGCTTGCAGCTCTACCGCTAGAGAATTTACACTGCGGGTAATGACAATATCATAGAACTATGCACCTATTAATAATTTATATCCTAGGAAAGATTTACAGAACGTGATAGGATGATAATTGGGTTACTGAAGGAACGAGTTATATGAAATCAGAGGAAAGGTATGCAGTTCAAAGCATGACATAATATTTACATTTCATTTACAGAAGTACTTTGAACATACAACATGTCAAGTTTTGCATTACATTCGGTAAAATGTTTAAAATTATACAAATTGCATAGTATAATTAATTACATATACATTATTGTGCATCGAATTTTAATATGACAAATACATTATAAAACACTGATTTATCGAACTTATGAATGAAAATATTTATTACGTTATTCAGGTCTATGAAATATATATTGTAAGACATACTTGTTATGTTATTAAAGAAAAGGAATCTTTGTCATTTATAAACTCTTCTACAGTATAATACACATTGCAAATAAATAAGTATTGTGTAAGAACAGTTGTATTTTTGTTCATCACCGGATGATGATGATAATTACAACAGTAATAATAATAATAATAATAATAATAATAATAATAATAATAATCTGAAATTGTTTGGGAGAGTATTAAATATTTTTAAACACAGTGGAGGGTTCCCTTTAGATAGCAAGATAAGTTAGCAATGAATCTATGAAAATTTGTTTTTGTCTAGTATTGATGTTGTACCTATTTACATACTTTTCATAAAGTATCAATCATTTTTAACATAAAACTCAATCATCATCCATTCCCAAGGAAATTTATTTATTTATTTATTTATTTTTGAAACAGAGTCTTCTTGAAACCCTGTTGTTAGAATTAAAAATTATTCGAATTGTTTTGCTTTGCTTTGACTTGCTTTCACCGTAATTCCATCAAAATATTAATCCTTATTTTATAATTATATAGAAACTAGCAGAATACAAAACATTTTAATGTAGACCTGGAGATAAAATAAAATAGTGATTGAAAGCATAGATGACAGATATTAGTTTTGGGAATATATATATATATATATATATATATATATATATATATTAAACATGCATTTTTAATTTACATATTTATAAACTTTAAAACATATAAATTATTTATCCACGGGTTCTTCTAATATTTAATTATTGATCCCTATACATAAACTGACATCTTGTTGGTCATATGTTGTAAATGTTATCACCTTTTTTTAAACAATAGTTAAACTTTTAAACCATTCACACATACATTTGAATAAGTGATTCATAGACATCATGACGAACTAAAACTATTAGTCTCTACGGGAAAGTGTCAAACGTATTCCTATTGAGCGGGGTACACAAACTACAGAATCTGAGATTTACTTAGTGCACATTTGTTTTAACTGCTGGGCTGTTGCTTGTTTCTGATTTGTAGTCACAACTGTGGATATATCAACAGCTGTTTAAGTAGATATAAATATCAAGTTCATTTCGTGCAGTACACATTATTTCAATATACAACACATTAAAAGTGAAAAGAAAGTTTATAAAAATAAATTATTTAAACAAAAACCATAACTAAAAGTATTTGATATTTTACCAGACATTTGCCACAACTTATTTGTTTCCAGCTTTGCTGGATTTGGAGTAAACACTTCTAAGATACAAACTTCATTAAGGAAGTAACAGCATACTCACAAAATAACATAGGATTTGTGTGGCAAACGTTTTCGTCTCTGAATATAATTATATTTCTGTGGTTCTAACTTCTAGAAGGTAGAACTAACTTCTAACTTCAAGACTTTAATTTTGTTTTAAAATTAATCATTCTGAGAAGATCAGTTTGTACGGATACTGGCACTTTCCCAAAGTTCGGACTAAGAAAAGAACAAACATCTCGGTGCTCCTTGAGCTTTCTAAGTGCTGTTCTCTCAAAATATTTTGAAATACAGATTTTTATTTCGATCTTTTTACTGTTCAAATTATGAAAAGTTAACCACTTATTTTAAATGATTTTGCCACTCAACATTTTTGTTTGAAAATGAAAGTTATTAAATATATCGGCCAAATGAGCGTGGTTATTTTGGGGAAGGGTTTCCCAGTGTTAATAGCTCTTCTCTTGGTAAACTATTCCTCTGACAGAAAACAGTTGTAAATCTGTATATTTGAATTTCTCATCAATGTGATTTCTATTTATCCTTTTAACCCAACAATAACAAAAAATGAAGAAGGCTGGAACATTATTCCGCTAGTTAAAAATTATTGTTTCCAGTTAAACTTCAGTCCTCGCACGTCACGAGCAATGTATTGTAGCAAAATTACAGCATGTGAAATGTAGAATGCAAGCGTTAACTGTTTTTAAGGGAAATTATTTTCTTTAATGACTGGGGTAAATCTGCAAATTGTTCAAATTTATAATAGAGGTTATCATTTATAGACATTGTTTCTTGTGTGTTTGATACAGAATTTTTAATAGTTTTTCTGGAATATACAGAAGTATTTCTGATAGCCTTTAAGAGAACTTCTTTACATACAGCGCAGAGCTCATATTTTATCGCTTGCAATGGCAAGTCAAGAAATAAATTTTTCAGGATATATGTACTGTTCACAGAATAATAAAAACTTCTAAAAAGGATAAAACTCATAAAAAGCACTAGGATGCAATATAAGGAGTTCACATTAAAAGTTCACACTAAAACCGTATCCAATTTTCACCAAGCCAAGTTCGATGACTGTTTTTCCCTTACTCTCATAGATGCTGCTCCTCCATCCAAACACACTTCACTTAAGAGACCTGGAGATGGCAGCTATAGTTTTGCATAAGGCCTGTATTCCACCAGGCCTCAATATTTCTTTGTAATACTCTTAGGTTCTCCTAACCACTTTGCTCAGCTATAGTTGGCAGCTTTGCCGCCACGTCATAGCCCTTATGCCTCACCAAGAGAGACACCGCCCGCCACAGTTCAGTCTACTCTCAGCACGAGCTCAAGAGCCAAAGTTCGAAATATCGTGGTTTTAGTGTTAAGTTTCATTATGGTTTTTAGTGTGAAATATATATATATATATATATATATATATAAATGAAACATAAAAATAAAGAAACACTATTAACAATGTAACAAATTAAAACTAATAATAAAAGTAGATAAAGATAAAAATCTTTCTCTGTGTTTTATCTTTATCTACTTTTATTATTAGTGTTAATTTGTTACATTTTATATATATATATATATATATATATATATATATATATCTTCACAAAGTACAAAACGTTTAGAGGACTCCAGAATTCCAGAACCTACTGAGATACGCCAGCTATGAATAACAATATAGACATTTTATGAGTAATAATGATTGCATAATGATGGGATAGACTTAACTTCCTTAGCAGAGGTTATGATAGTTGAAATTTATATATTTAGTTTTATTTCATCTTTATCTACTAGTGAAGGTATCGTTGGGGCTTCTAATTTAACCAAATGTCTCGGTTGAAAGACCACTTACAGCTAGTAGTTCTGCTAAAACAATTAAAAATGTAACATCTCATATAATATCGGTTTCTGAAGACTGGAAGAAAGCAACAAGACAAGAAAAAGTGACTTTATACAAATTACTAAGAGTTTTAGTAAAATCAGGTTCAAGTGAAAACAAAAGTACTTAGATTTATTTATTAGTTAAGACAAAGCAGTGCCTGTAAACATCTTAAGTCGGTAAAAGAGACAATAAACAAACTGTGCACTTTATTTCAAGATGTTCGTGTTTTGAAAGTATTGAATGTATTCAGCAGAGTAAAGAATGAAATGTGAGAAGTCTCTTCCAGTACTTACATGACATACATAGCGATAGTTTGTAAGCTGATATTAAATCATAAAACTTTTGTCTGAAATATAGAAGATGATACATTACTACTGAAAAACTTGTTAAATCTCATTTTGCCTATAATGAACTATAAAAGTTTAGTGCAAATTACTAAACGTGTCATTAACAGCAGCAATTGTGAAAGGTTATTCAATGGCATGAATGGAATAAAGACTGTATTAAAACGAGATGGATCACTGGGCTATTGCATGAGATTATCCATAAAAGGAAAAAAAGTCCAAATTGAAGAACTTCTCAACAAAGCTATGGAGAGTTCTGCTAGTAACAAACAAAGAAGCATTCAATTGTTATAAACCCCGACCGCATTTTCATATGAAACCTTCACCTTGTGCATCAAATATTCATTATACCTGTATGTGTGTATGGAGAAAGAAAGAGAGAGAGAGATAAATGAATTTTTTTTCTCTTTTTATTTGGTTTAATTACGGATGCTCTTTAACATGTCAGGTCATCAGCATCCTATTCAATTCAGGGCATGAAACGGCCGACAAATTTTGCTCAGAGGCCTCTTCTTTCAAACTTGAGGTTCTTTATCGTGCCATAAATGTACACGGGACCCACGGCTTTACTTCCCTTCCGAAGGAAGCCATACATAGGATTTTTACGCCCGAAAAAATCCATCGATCCTGGCCGGGTTTGAACCAGCAATCTTAGGTTTAGAAGGCAAGTATGGTTATCACTACACCACCAGGACTGACAAACAAACTGATATCTGGGATTAAATGAAAGTGGTTACCATCAAATACAATAAACAGTAGATATTCTGCTCTCTTTGACGTTTATATAGTTTAAGTGACCTGTGTTATATTTAAAAAACCATATCTTATACTAATCCCGGAACCTTATAAGGAACTTACCTTTCACTCCTATGATCATTATTGCTTCTTAAAACTTCCTTACTGCAATGTGACAAGGAAACCAGGAGGACCCAATTTTCTTCTGATTTGAAAAACATTTACAGTTTTACACGTTGTCTTAAGCCAAAAAAAAAAAAAAAAAAAAAAAAAAAAAAGTGATAAATAAGGTAATGGAAAGATTATAATTTTCGTTATCTGGATAGTCTTTAAATCTTTTGCTAGAGTTGCTGCAAGTCCTTTGCCTTCAGAGTCAGGGGTCTCTGGAGAGGAAGTTGGTGTGTATGTGTGGGCGCCCACGCGCTTATATGGTATATTAGCGTTTCCCATAGCTTCATGGATGGAAATCAACTCCAAAAACGTTTCACTTACTTTAAAACTGTTGTCGTTGTCTCCAAGACACAACGCAATCTAAATATCGTCACATTCGTCAAGTGCTGTTAAAAAGCACTTGAACATGGTATCTTAATAAGAAATCTTGAATGCTTCGCCACCTGTTAATATTATTGACTTTCTCTGCTCTTTGCTCATGTTTATAAATGCACTGTGCTATCTTTGTAATTTTTTTTTCATTAACTTCAGTCTTTTCTTAATTTAATCTCATAGTATTATTGTATTACTTAACATTATATTATTTGACATTACTTATAAGAGGCACTGCAAATAATAAAGGCCATTTCACGTTCTATTTCCGTGCAAGTATATGATCCCCACTTATTCGTCCCATTTTCTCTCTTCATCGCCACTGTTTCTTTTTCTAAAGACTTGGAAACCGATGTCATGCCAGAATTACATTCATAGCTAAAACTATGCACTTGTTTCATCGTCATTACCAACAACTTACATAGGCTTAGGGCCTAAGGACTGTTTCCGATCCTGATGATGGCCAATATAAATAATTTGAATTTAGTTACACTTAGCATCTACAGATGTGTAAGGATAAGTGATCAACTCATCGTTTCAAGTGCCATCTAGTGTGTTGCTAAGGCTCTATTTAGACATGAAATGACCGGTAATTTTTTCTAGGTACCTAATTTTTTCAGATATGAAGTTATTTAACGTGCCGTAAATTTACGACATAGGACCCTGGAATTTAAGTTCCTCCCGGAGGACTAGCTATCAAGAATTTTACGTTTCGAAAAGACAATCGAGGCCGGGTTTGAACCAATAAACATTTATTACTTTATTAAATATGTATAAAAAGCGAAGCAAACGCTATTTAATCCCAGCGCCCCGATAGTCGTGTGATCAGCGTGATTGCCTGCAAATAGGGCGGTTCCGGATTCGAAGTAAGCTTGTGTGTAAGGTTTTTTTTGTAAAAGGTGAATACCATTTAATATCAAGCGTTGTGGATTCCGCATTCGTTTTGTATATAAAAAAAAAACCCATTAACTGTTCTCTTTAAACTTTTGTTGTTATGAGGAAAGTTAAGCAAGCAAAAACAAAACGAAACAAAACAAATCAATAAACAAAAAACTATAGTTTACACGGTAGTTTTTATTTTCTGGAGGCGGAACTGGGCACAAAATAACACGTAAAGATACCAGTTTCACACACCTGGGCCCTGTTCCACAAAGACATGGTCTAATACATTACAAGTGTATGGAGTTGCAACATGCAGTTATTAGTATAATTGTGTTCCACAGAGATTTCTTCTACACTTGCAATTAAAACCCCTTACAAACAAGTGATGTTTGGTTGCTTTGTTTCAAAGAAGTATTAGCATGCACTTGTAACACGTATAAATGTCTGTATAAGCACCGAAATATTAGTAATTCCAAATACTAGCGCAATTTACATATCTTTTTAATAATTTAAGGAATCAGTTCATGTAAATTTGTGAAGTAGTTGCGAAATAAACAATAATGGCGGTAGTAAGCATGTGTATAAAGAAAAATTAACTCAGTACTTGGAGTACAACGAAAATTTTAGATTAAGTATTGCTGAAATATGGTTAGTTCTAACATTCAGTCCAGCATTTTAGTTAATATTGTATTTTTAAGATTCTCGCTAAATGTTAGTTTCTTTACTTGCCCATTTAATCTATTTTGTCACCATAATGTTTGCTTGTAATGCGAAATTATGAATTAATTTTTATGAATAGAAAGATCAAATGGTATAATAAAATAAATAATCGAGAACAATCGGGAAGGTGCTATCCTCGACTGAACTGATGTTGCGACGTACGACCGTCATCTCAAAGTTGCATATTACGCTTGAATTTTGAAAAGTAAACAACAAAATATTGAAGTGTTTTTATTTTTGAGAAAAATATTTGAGCAATATTGTAGCAATCATAATGCATTAAAATATGAATTTATTATTAAGAAGTGGACATAACCTAGTTCATGAGATGACGAAGTGTGGCAAACAGCTGTTCCTCCAACTTGATTTTATATGACCTGACGTGTAACTTTTACCAATACTTGACAAGAATTGTGCATTCTTTTAGTTACAACTCCATATTTCACAAATTCTTTTATTAGTGCACTTGTAATGTAATAGAAGCTCTGATCTACACTGACACCCGCGGCTGCACAGATGAAAACATGTACTAGCCACTGTTATAATCAAACACCCATGTTATTATCCACAACTGTAGGGCTATTTTTGGCGCTAATAAAGAATAATATTTTTATGAGATTGGGCTAATAAGCACTGAAGTTACTCGGCATTTTGTTCAATGATTTGAAAGAAACCTGATTTTTTTTAATGGTGTTTAACGCCCGTTTTTACTGCTGAGGCACTACAGGAGGTGGACACTGGTGATACATGAGATGAAATGATAAATTGGGAAAGGATTTTATTTTTAAGGAAGGAAACGTTCCAGTCCTAAGTTTTGAGTACCTCCCCGGCATTTGTCAGTTATGAGGACTGAGGAAAACCTGGAAAAAACCTCAGTCAGGAAGGACGATCCTGGTAGGATTCGAAACCCATACCTCCCGCTCACGATTCCGCGCCTTAACGACCTTGGCCACCAGTGCCGGTAGGAAACCTTATTGTAGCATCAGTCAGACATTACCACTCAAGCAGGATTCGAACCTGCAGGCAACTCGTTTCGGACCGCAACTCTAGAAATGAACCCATAATGGTATCTTATTATTGACAATGTAAAAGTAATTGGCTGTCCTTGAAACTTCTAAAATAATAATAATAATAATAATAATAATAATAACAATAAAACGATGGATATGAATAGATATCAACGAATCTTTTTTTTTTTTCTCATCAGGTTTTTAAAAAGTATCAAGTACATGGCATAAACTGAAAATCCTCCTCTCTCTCTTATTATTTGTGATTTATTTAAAGACGCTCTTTAACATCTCAGGTCATCAGCGTCCCATTCTATTCAGTGCGTGAAACGGTTGACAAATTTGCTCAGAGGCTCTTCTTTCAGGCTTGAGGTTCTTTATCGTGCGTAAATTTATACGACAAGGGACCCACGGCTTTACTTCCCTTTCGAAGGAAGCCATACACGCCCGAAAAAAAATCCATAGCCGGTATCGAACGCGCAATCTTGGGTTTAGGAGACAAGTATGGTTACCACTACATCACCTGGACCGACAAAATCCTGTCTCGCTAGGTACCTGAAACTTCAGTCACAAAATTACTCTGTGCTATTAAATTTGAACTAGTACATAACATGGAACTGATGGAGCATTAACTGACATTGCTTCTTGAAAAATGTTGTCATTCATATCTGTCGATAATCGATTAATTAAATTATAGCTAATTGGTATTAGCTGGGCAGCATTCATTGACAAAACACCAATGAATGTTTCTGTATTAATCAACATGCGGAACGAATGCCTTCTCACCTCACTCCCTTAAATAAACACACTATTTTAATTGGTTTCTCATGCGTACATGGTGCATTCAAAATTGACTTTTGTCAATTATATTCTTTCCTCTAAGGTTATAAATGTTCTTCATTAACATTAGCATCACCAGTGTCTAAAATGTGCGGTTCTATTATCGTATTTCTCTGGTGATTAATTTGGACTCTTTTAGATACCAGCAGAGAAAAAAAATTCACCGTATTGCATATTCAAAACTTATGCAAGCTCAGGATTCATTCACTAAAAGTTTTGGAATTATAGGCATGTCAAATATACTTCTGATAAAGTTGTTAACTCTTTTAAAGTTTGTTTTATTATGAACATTTGTACTCAAACCAGATTTTGGTATGTTAGTTTACTAATCAAACAGTTCTTTCTGTTATCGTAGGTATACTTTATACTGGGCTATTTTTCCTTTGTGGGACGTGCAGTTCGCTGCAGTTGCCGAACTCTGCATTTCTCGTATCGCTCCCACGCTTGAAAATCGGCTGGGGAACCGGAGGGGAGGTCAGTACGAGTTAAACTCTAGGAACGTACGCAAGTGTTCTTGTGTGTTGTGTGACAATGCATTAAGTTCATTTGGCGGCGTAATACAGTGTATTAATTACGTTAACATGGCTCAGTCCAGATCTTCTATTCCCCCAAAAGTATTTATTTACAATTCGTACGTGTGTACAGAATCAGCTTGTGATGTACGGAGAGGTCGTTCCAATAGAGATTTCCTGATATTTAACTTCCGTTCGATTCACTGGTTGATAAATAAATTTCGTGAAACTCGGAGTATTCTTGATAAAAAGCGTCACACTCAAGTGCAGTAGAAGAAGCGTTAGATAACATTGAACATGCTCTGGAATGTTCCCCTAAAAATCAGTTCTACGTCTTCCTCAGCAAACGAGAATTTCCTATTCCTCTGTTCGAACGCTACAAAGCTACTGAAGTTAACACTTTATAAAATTACTGCAGTGCAAGAACTTAAACTGGATAATCCTGCATTCAGCAGTAGATTTTGTAATATATTTTGAAGAGCATTCATGACGGAGAAATTGACACTAATAGTTCCTACGGAGTTCAGAAAAACATAACCTCCTACATGATCAAAAGAAAGGAGAGTGGCGCGCTATTAGCCGCGAGAGTATAATAGGCTCTATTTTATTTTAAGAAACAATAGTTATAGGTGTGTGCAGAATATTTTGCAACCCAATTTCCGTGATAGAGCGTTGGTTCGTGACTTTCCAACAGGACTCTTCCACGGCACACACAACCCATGTTCCCTTACACGCAATTCATTAAATATCCGATGATAAAGTCATCGCTAACATATTGTCTCCTCGATTTAACGCCCTGTGATTTTTACCTCTGGGGGAGGCACTAAAGGAAGAAAAATTTACACACATTAGATGAATTGAAAAAAAAAAAAAAAAAAAACATTCCTGAAGAAATTTGTTCCATTTCTCAGAGGTAACTGAACACGTAAATGGTAATATTATAAAGCGATGTTAGAAATGTATGGAAAATGAAGGAAGAAAGCTGCATCATCTTCTTCTTTGATAATGGTGAATAACTGTACCTTTTTAAGTGTGAGTAAATCAATAGCTGCAGACTTTCTGATCCGTTTACTGAGGTACCGGCTTGAACCGGCCGACTAGAGCGGTTCCGCGAAGGAAGAAGAATCAGCTCCATTACTTAAAATGCACTTTCTGGTTGTTGTGTTGAGATCTCGTAATGTGCATGGGAGGATTTTAACTTTGTCCGTTGTCTGTTACCCTTTGTCGTCTTAAAGACAGTGAACATGGGTAGTACTTATCAACAATTTGTCATGGAATCCTGCTATTGTGTCCGAGTTTTCTCTTCTTCTTCTTCTTCTTCTTCTGCTTCTTCTTCTTCCTCTTCTTCTTCTGCTGCTGCTCCTCCTCCAGTATGCACTGCAACGTCATTTTCTGGCTTTTTCTAAAAGTTTATTTAATTTATTGTTTCCTTTCCCATCTGTTTTTAGATTGTAGTTCTTATTTCCAGAGATTTCCACTTGCATATTTTTTAAATTATTATTTCATCTGACATCGTCTCTCTCTCTCTCTCTCTCTCTCTCTCTCTCTCTCTCCAAACCTGTTTAATAAAAATTATAGCGCATGTGGTTTTTATCTTATTATGTAGTTCTTCATTCATGTGTTAGTCGTTCTTGCCTTTAATAGGTCCAATTTTCACCTTAAATTTGTGCCTTCAAGCACGTTTCATCAATTGTGTCTTTAAATACTCAGACCTACAATCCATGTGGTACTATTGGTCTTATAACTCTGTTGCAAATAAATTATTTCCCACTCAATGAAATTAATTTACTCTTAAATTTGATGTTATTTGCATATGTTTTGTTTCAATTAATACTTTTCCTTTATTTTTTCCTTGTATGAGTTATCATTTACTACTGACGTTTAAAAGATTTCATATATTTATTAGCGTTATTTTTATAATATATCTTCAAGTTTATTTAATTCTTTAACACTTATAGTTGTTTTCTCTTTCCCATTTTTGTTAATCGCAGATTACTCTTATAATTACTGAAACATTTCTATAACAACATTTTTATCCTAGTTGTTATGAGGATGTCATTTGCGTATGTTACACATTGTTATAGGAGAGTTGAATTATTACCTATATAACATAATTTACTCAAAATTGAGTCCTTTACTGAGCTGAACAACGTTGAAGCAGGGAAAATCATCTTGTTTCATTTCAGATTCAGCTTTGAAAGCTTCACTAAAATTGTCGTTTATTTTAGCTCTAGCTGATTATTGTCTAGGTCTTGTATAATCTACAAATACATTAAATATCATATTCATTACCTTTTTCGAAAATGTGTCTAACTCTAAAGATATTATCAATTTTTGAACAAATTGGTCTAAAACCTAGTGACATAAATTTATTTTAATTTAATTTCGAAATAATATGTTAGTCTACTGTTTAACTTAAAAGAAAATCTGGCATAAGGTTGTAACAACCAATGTTTTTTTTTTAATTGTGTTTAACGCCCTTTTTTGCTACTGAGACACCACAGGCGGTGGACACTGATGATACATGGACGAAATGGTAAATTGGGAAAGGATTTTTTTAAGGAATGGAAGCGTTCCAGGCCTAAATTTAGGGTACCTTCCTGGTATTTGCCATTTATGAACACTGAGGAAAACCTGGGGAAAAAAACTATCAGGGAGACCGGTCCTGGGTTGAATCGAACCCTAGAATTCCCACTCACGTGTCCGCGCCCTAAGGATCTCGGCCACCCGTGGCGGTACAACCAATGGCGGAAAAAGTGCTGAACTTAGAAAAATGTTGGAAAACTTGCATAAAACGTAAGCAGTAGACATCAGGAAAGGAAGTGAATGCAATGGAAGCCTTTAACACACCCACCAGTCTCATAAATAGCGATTGAATTTATTGCAAATTTGAGGAGGAGAAAAAAATGTCGTCGGAGTGATAGCCAAGGACGTGACATTACGGATGTTATCTTCAGCAAGAAATGCACTAGACAAATGGCACATTTGGGAGGGAAATGAGTGAAGCTGCAATAAAGCAAATTCTTTAAACCAAACTTAAAAGCGAACACCTAACCTAACGTATGTGAATATTTGTTCTTCTAAGGATCCTCACTAAATTTAAACCTAACACAGGGTTTACCTTTTAGTTTGTGATCGCAGGCAAACAAACCATAACAATTTTAAAGTGCAACCCCTAGAGTAGTTTCACGAACATAAGGGCACTAATGGTTGGTTAATCAAAAAATCATGGAGAAACCGCTGAAGTTGATGCACAGAGCCGCCCTGGTGGGGAAAATGGAAGACATGCTCATTAACAATGACAACTATAGGTACAGCATATATTGCAGAAAATAAGGCATTAATGTTAGTAGAGAACAAATAAAACATTTTTAAGGTGTGTGCAATATTATATATATATATATATAAGGCGAGCGTACTTAAACGTTTAGAAAGGCAGAATAAAAGGGGGGGGGGCGTTTAAGGTAGTTGTAAAAATATTTTATATCCTATATTCAATAGGGTGATTGGCATACGATTGGTATATGTCCAGCCTGTCACCTCTTTTACATTTATTGGACAAACTATTTATTTTATTTGTTTGGCATTGTGTTTGTCATTCCAATTTTGGTTAGTAAATTAATCTCTTTATTCATGTTTGGGATTGCCTTTTGTATTAATTCAGACGGTAGAGATAGAATTTATTTATCTTAGAATTAATTAATTCATTATTATATTGGTGTGTCCATATCTAGTGTGGTGTGTTTGATTCGTGCAGGTTCCGTATATCTCAGGAAAAATAAATTACTATTAAATGATTAGTTAGCTAATTCTTTCTGGTATTTCTTTAAATGTGAAACATGTTGACTCACGCCCTTTAGAAGAAGGTTGGCCTTATACAACTTACTATGCTTCTATCTGCATCCTTATACACTCACCTCTGTAAAATGTTTTCATGTTACAATTTCCCATTTCACTCAATAAGATTGTTTCCTCTCACGAACGTCAATTACGATAGCAAATACTTTTTAAAGGTTAAGACTGATGTCAAGAAAGCATATAATGGATTTAAATTGTAGTGTTGAACCGTTGAATGTACACATAAATCCTGGTGTTCAAAATAAGAATATGTATTTGAGCAATATCGTTCAGGGTTTCTTTTCCGGTTCATAAAACTTATTTTAACGCATTGTTATAGCATCAATAACATTGCATATTACAGAAAAAATAAAGACAAACTCAGTTGCTTGCTTGAGATCAAAATGTATAACATGCTTTCCTTATATATTTTGTCTTACAGCTCTCAATATGCGATAACACTATATCAGTTTTGATCGACTGTTCTATACCTCTTATGACTTAGAGTGGTCTTAATGTTTGGCATCTACAAGTGAAGGAAAAGAAAGGGAAGAAAACAAACTGTACCTGGAGAAAATAATGAAGGCTTTTGTGACTTTGAGGATTCTGTAAATTAAAGTTAAGGTCGCAAAAGTAATATATAAAAGAAGAAGGCGACGGTTTTACAAGTTCACAGAAAGATTTTGTAGCTACTTAGGCAGCACACGTTCCTAGTATTCCCTTTGTTCGTATTGATCCTAAGTGCTGTAGCGCTAACCATTGGCTCCAATGACGACGGTAGGTGGTTGGTTGATTTAGCGAGAAGTCGCAAATAATGTGTAACCCTTTTATAGCTAATGAGGCGTACCAAGCACTTCGCCACAGATGCGGCCATAGTTTGTTTTGCGTTTAATGCCCTCCCTGCTCCTCCTAGAACTGTGCAAAGGGATGAGGATAACCGCAACCTCACCCTACTGGGAGCTGCTACATCGTGTCCTGGGAACCTAATGGAGACAGTCGCTAGCATTAATCTACTTTCATTCCCCAGTGGCTTCTGCCTGTGTACTCATAATTAAGTTCATTGATAGCTGCGGTTCGGGAGTCATATTTTTGCCTTTCGGCTACCATATAAATTATTATACTCCGTGAGCAGAGCTTCAGGGAAAAACTCGGCAGAGAACTTAGGATTTATGTTATTCATGGTAAACTTCAACAAGAAGTTCCATCATGCATACCAAAAGTCTAACTAATGTTTTGAAGTTACCACAAAGAACGAGTCACAGGAAAGTGAAAACGTTTAAAAGCTGTTCTCTCATATAGGTGACTAGGAAGACATGCATTTTTCCTGAAGCCAAATTCACACAAAGGCTCAGGACCCGTTATTTCGGTTAGGTTTCCTCGCACTACTTCCTGTAATTTACATGACAATTGTGAGTCTGAAATTACCCAAGAAACGTGTAAAGTTTGCATCTATTTGCACGTTATCAATCATTTATTTACTGACTATCATGACATTTGTTGAGAGATGTGCTATCTTTCGAACAACCAAGCAAGCAACTCAGGAGATACTAAAGCTTGGGAACACGTTGAAGAAAAAATAAAGAAAAAAAGATTTTCAAGATGATTGGGGCGACATATTTCTGGTGGTGAATAATGATTATAGAAACGGGTTGTGTATGTTGTGTCACGCATCTGTAATACCGCCGTTCGAGATGCCACCAGGAAGTTATTAAAGGAAGTCCAAGCTGCGAGTCGTCGACTGACAACTTGGCGATGTTCCTCTGTTTAATGCAGTGCTACAATTTCTCTATTCAGTCTCGATGGGTAAGACGAGAAGGGATGTTATATTGGGTTAATAGAGGGTCACTTCGGGGAATTGAGCTAAATGGACTGCTCCAGGAAAGACGAGGTATTTCCAAACGGATACTGTGAATAACTCAACCAAATGTGTTAAAACTATAAGTAATTATTACAGGGTTTTCTGATACAGATGAACGTGGATTCCCCAAGTAGCAAGGCTTCTCTCCTGTCTCTGGCTAAATTCAGGGATCTTATACACAGGTGTAATGCCAAAGGGGGGTGGGGTAATAATCACCTAGTCTTGACATAAGGGTTTTTGTTACACACTACCCTCCACCAAGAGGTTAACAGTCACCAGGCCCTATCATCACAAGTTCTAAGAGGTTCATGGTTTGGGTCTGTTAAACTTAAAACTAAACAATACTTCGTCAGCACAATAATTCTGTCTATCTATAACGAGACGTAATATTTTAAGTGAGTCAAGTGGAAAAAATGGTTGCTTTTGTTTATACAAGTGTTTCTCTGAGGGATCTTTCAGGTCAACTTCTGGGTGGCAGGGCGTCACTCTTAATATTTATTACTTCTATTTCTTACTATGCTTGGGTTTATACAGCATGTTACACTAACTAGGATATACAGTGTGCTCTTATACAATATCGTGTTCTTATTATACCTTATCAACGTTACGATTCTTATAATACCGCGCTTTTGCTACAAAATCCACTCCTCATTACACGACTTTATCTGGTTTCAGAAGATCACTCTTTACCCGTAGCTACGAATAACTTCCTCTTGGAAATCATGAAACTTTAAGTAGCATTCAGATATAAGGATTTCATTAACGTGATGGGTCTTTATTTATTTATAATAAAATGTTATTATAATTGTTACACACATCTTTAGAGTGCTCGCACACTTAAACTGGATTATGAAACATGCTCATGGCCTAATAAAGATTGAGAACTTCTGCTCTAGAAAGAGAGAGATTGTCTCCATGGAACAGTGCCACGCACACTATCCGCTATAGATTTATATTTGCCTGCTGCAGTCAGAGGAGATTTGCTACCATCATAATGTTTTACCCGCCTACTTAATAGTACAAATCTCTTATCAATCTATATTTACGAAAACCACTGGGTCCACCGGTTTCTAGGATTTACCAGAACTTATAGTTAGGTTTGGTGTGTGTGTGTGTGTATACATATATACAAATATATGTATGTATATATATGTATATATATGCTAATCTGTGACTTTTTCATAATGTTTTATCCTTTTCTGCTTTTCTAGGTATTGTTTCTAGGATTTACCGGAAGTTAGAGTTAGGTTTGGTGTATGTATATGTATATATATATATCTACATACGATTACTAATCTGTGACTTTTTCTTAGTGTTTTATCATTTTCTGCTTTTCTAGTTATATATATATATATATAAAACCTAAAATACACAAAGGCGTGCCACATTTAAAGTGAAGAACACATAAAAACACTAAAAAACACTGTTAGATGCACTGTAAGACGACGTGAAACACTGTTGCGGTCACTGTAGAACACTGTAGTGGTTACTATATTTCGAGCAAGGGTGGGCTGTTGATCGCGTAGAAGGAGAACAAGGACTAAGACTAGTATGTCGTATGGCTTGTGTGCCTTCCTTACAGTCTGCTGAGTTGGCAGCCAGAGAAACCAACATAACAAAAAAAAAAA
This sequence comes from Metallyticus violacea, assembly GCA_030762175.1. Taxonomy (NCBI): domain Eukaryota; kingdom Metazoa; phylum Arthropoda; class Insecta; order Mantodea; family Metallyticidae; genus Metallyticus; species Metallyticus violacea. Next base: position 105,300,468 of record CM060833.1, read on the forward strand.
AAAAGGACTTTCAAGATGCAGTTTTTTCCCCTTTCCCCTAAAAAGAGATGTTCAAGCCCGGAGGAGTGCGTGCCTTGTGAAGAACAATCGCTGCCATCTCTCTGTCTCGGAGAGTACTGGTAGGAGAAGTAGGAAGTACGGCATCTATGAGTATTAAAGCAAAACAAGTATCGAAAGAAGAATGGTGAAGGTTGGCATGTTGGGCTACGGGTAAAGAAGAACAGGTTTTGACAGAGCGTCTGTGATTGTTCATTCTGCAGTGGAGGTTAAACCAATGTAGAAAGCAGGACAAAATTTACATTGGAGCATGTATATCACGTTGGTGGAGACACAATTAGCAAAATATGAATTTTGAATTCTGACTTAACTATGGGACTGAAGAAGGATGTACTGGGCGTTATTAAGGCACAAGTTTTACATTTTGTTCTATTGCAGGGATTGGTTTCTCTAGCTGCCAACTCAGCAGACTGTAAGAAAGACACACAAGCCGTACGATATACTAGTCTTAGTCCTTGTTCTCCTTCTACGCGATCAAGAACCCATCCTTGTTCGAAATATAGTAACCACTACAGTGTTCTACAGTGACCGCAACAGTGTTCCACGTCGTCTTACAGTGCATCTAACAGTGCTTTTTAGTGTTTTTATGTGTTCTTTACTTTAAATGTGGCACGCCTTTGTACATTTTAAGTTATGTCATGTCTCCTAAAGAGAGCTTTTTACATTCCTTTTAAAAGTATATATATATATATATATATATAAATTAATTAATTAATTAATTAATTGCGAATTGCAATAAGACAATGTGCGGTGAAAAAACTCAGTTTTGTAAAAAGAAACAACACATTTTAATCAGAAAATTACGGAGGATAACGCATAGTTTACATTACGTTTAAGAAAAAAATATTTGCAACATTTACACTGTTACAAGCGGCGACGCAAACAGAGAAAAATGTGCGTCCCCAGTTCTCCATTTCGGGACTGAGGAGTTCGGCTCTCTCCGCTGTCGCTCGAGACTGCAGCTGTGGCAGCTTCGAGAATTTCCCTTGCTGTAGGGATAAGTCATAGACTGACCTCTGGGTCTACTGGGGTATGGCGTTCATGGATCAGGAATGGAAAGAACGGTAAAAAAGATACGTTCTAATTCAGAGAGGATCTATCCTATTCTCAATTTTGAGGTAGGTGCTCAGTAGTTCTACTGTTGTCTGTATAGTGTGAAGATGTCGGCCAGATTGCGCTGCTTATTTTAGTTCTTGTTTGCGTGATAAGTGGAGATACGACAAATATGAGATTATCTTAAGTACTATTCGATTATAGGAGGCGTTAAGATGGGAGAGGGGTGGAGCAGAAAGCGTGCGCTGTCTTTCACATACCTATTTGGATTTTAGTAGTATGCAAGTTTTGTCTTTTACCAAAGTGTACTAGTTTTCGTGCCTCAAAACCTTGCAATAATATGAACATTATATCTGCAGTTGCATTGTACGCAGACAATTAACGTCCATATTACCTTATCTATAGTCGACCAAATATAGGTCGTGGTTGTAGACAACGTTTATTTTTAAATTCTTTTTATTCTGCAATGCTTACTTCCTGATGAGATTCTATATCAGAATATAATGTTCCAGATTAATTTTCATTTATTTCTCTTTTACAGTTGTGAATACAATTTTAATTAAAATTTAAATTTTACAGATTTTAAACTACAATACCGAAAAAATAACAAAAAAAAAAAAAACTAATCGATGCTGGGAACCTGCATTACGGCTATTTTTTAACAATAACTTACAATTACCTACAATTACTGCTAGTGTAAGTTATTCTTTTATATTTGAATAAACGTAATTTAAATGTATTCACTTTTACAATTAATGAATTAGTTTACACGTATTATTATTATAATTATTATTATTTGAATTAATATATTTTAATTCTAAAACCTTCATTTTTCTGACGCTCGATATGCGGGCTGCATCCAACGGGATTCCAGACAATAGGACCTGGACGTCAATGAGGTAGCTGCCGATCTCAAGTATGCAGCTATACGTAACCATGGTGTATTGATAGCGCGGTTTCTTTCTTTCTTTCTTTCTTTCTTTCTTTCTTTCTTTCTTTCTTTCTTTCTTTGTTTTTTGTTTTGTTTTTCCTTCATGCTCTTTTACATTTCAACTTGTGCTTTCTTCACCATATACTTGGATTTGTCGTTTTTTTTTTTTAATTCTGTGCTTCTTGTTTCCTCTTGTTTCTATTTTTTCCATATATTCCTTATATTTTCCTCCTTTTGTTGTTCTCCATCTGTATCGAACCCGGCCAGGACCGATGGATTTTTTCGGGCGTAAAAATCCTAAGTATGGCTTCCTTCGGAAGGGAAGTAAAGTCGTGGGTCCCGTACATTTACGGCACGAAAAAGAACCTCAAGCCTGAAAGAGAGGCCTCTGAGCAAAATTTGTCGGTCGTTTTACGCCCTGAGTTGAATGGGGCGCTAATGACCTGAGATGTTAAAGAGCGTCCATAAATAAAATCAATAAAAAAAATCCATCTTTATCTTCTTCTCTCAGCCGTTTCTTTTCCACCCGAACACTCTTCTTCTGCTAATTCTGCTCACTTCTTCTGATTCAATTTCGGTATTGCCTTCATCTTATTGTTTTTGTCCTGATTCTTCTTGTATATATCTTTATTGTCTTTCTCTGGTTCTCTAGGATCTTCTAGGGGAGCATACTCTTTCTGAGAGTTGACTTTTCTCTCTCATTTGATTTTATTGTTTATATACTCTTCTGTCATTGCACGATATTTATTTTTAAATCATTCAAAACTCTAAAATCATCTTGAACTGTCACTATGTTCCAAATGTGTTTCCCTCAAGTAGTCGCCTTTTCTCAGCCACAATTGACTGGTATTTACGACATGCGAATGGAACATGTTCCGTTGTATGGATTATTTTACAAACCTTACTTGCTTGCTTGCAAATATGAGCAGTATGGACCGATTCCTGTTACAAAATATATTAATCCCGTACTAAAGTCGAATATGCCCTTTTTATTGTAGCCAACTATATGCTTACGCATTTGGAACCAAGAAAATCTTAAAAATAAGTTACTTATTAATAAATAATAGTAAGTTTGTTAGTGCAGATTTAAATTTTTCTTTATAATTGCACACACTGCACAAATTATTTAAATTGATTCGTACTGCTCGTTCTTAAAATATTCACATAATAGATCTCTAATGTGCATTAAATATTTTAAAATTAAGCAACCTATTTCACTTATGTGACGTAATTATAAAATCGACCAATAAAATTAAAGAAACTTGTGAATTTTGACCAATCTTAGTCCGATAGCGCAGTAAAATTATCGTAAAGTTTTACCAAATCTCTTTACCGTGCCAAGTGCATTCTGGTCAGATGTAGCCAACTCTATACTTCCACTATAATTCCTGACCACCTTTGTTAGCATGTGGTAGAAAGGTAATGCTAGCAACAAAAATATCGACTATCGATAATCATAACGCATAATGGACGGACATATTTAATATTCTGTGCGCAATTTTAAATTTATATTACTTTTATTATTGTTCTATTCATGAAATAATCATATTTGGCTCTTCTCTATTGGCATTCGAATTTCGTCCTAAACCGAAAATCGCGGGTTCAAACCCGGCCAGGACTGATGGATTTTTTCGGGCGTAAAAACCCTAAGTATGGCTTCCTTTCGGAAGGAAAGTAAAGCCGTGGGTCCCGTGTCGTACATTTACGGCACGAAAAAGAACCTCAAGCCTGAAAGAAGAGGACTCTGAGCAAAATATTTGCCGGCCGTTTCACGTCCTGAATTGAATGGGACGTTGACGACCTGAGATATTAAAGAGCGTCCATTAAAAAAAAAAAAAAAAAAAAAAAAAAAAGAAGAAGAATTCGAATTTCGTCTGTTGCAAGATGATTTGAAAAGATTAGGCATTCATGATACAAATACACTATTATTACAATTTTGTAAACTAGTTTAGGGCATATATTTAATTTCTTACTTTATTTTATTCTTGAAATAGTCCTAATAATATCATTCGAGAGTCTGAGCTTTCCAAATAAATTATAGAATATAAATGAATATAAAAAGGAAAGTTCCTATATTAACTTCGAACCATGCACATGATGGCATGGTCGATCTTTTAACCAGGGCTTTGGAGTACTTTACTAGAAACTGTGCTGTATCATGTTTTACTGTGAGATACCACTTCCATAAAGTAATAAGTTTGTTTTAGTAAATTTCTTGAGTTTGTAGTAGTTGCGAAAATATGTGTTTACCAATCCATTTTAACTTAATTTAAGTTATGAATTAATTTTAGTAAGCAGCTGGGCTGTATGTACATAAATTGACGAGATGAAGAACAAACTGAGCTAAGCGTTTTAATTTTCATACTTTCAGATACGAGCAAGACGTTTATTTTCTCGAAAGAGAGTATAAGAGGTGCGGAAGTAGTTGAGATAAGGGTTGATGTCATTGCAGTACTCCAATCTCCTAATAAGTCAGTAATGTATGTATGTAGTTTGCTCCAGCATCATCTTCCTTCTCTCTCGATGCAGTCCCCGCTTTCACAATCTTCCTCAGATAATTGGATGACCCGATATTTTACGATCCTGGGCATACCTATTCACAAGGAATAAAATTAAAAAAAAAACAACTGAATGGAAGCCATGCTAATGAAGAATATGTTACACGAAATAATAATAATAATAATAATAATAATAATAATAATACTTTAAATTGCAACTAACCGTCAACATGTGTTAGTAAGAATTATTTTTGTTCAAAAATAGTACCTTTATAATAGTTAATTTTTTTTCTGTAGATGTTTACAGATAATGAAAACCGTATTACTTTGACATTTGACTTTCTCCCAAACAAATGTCATTTTTGTAATCTCTAATGAAGAATTTATTTTACTTATAGTTGTACACTGAAAAAGTTGTTCGCAGTTCTCGGAGGGGTTGTTGATTTCACCTAACTAGCCATTGATACTGTATATGCAAAACCTCGAACTATATTAAGTATCAAAATTAAAAAAATCTTACCAAAGCATGGTAAATATCTAAGCTGACTTGACATTTGCACTAATTTTTAATCGATCTTGTGAAGCAAAGGAGATTTAGTATTTGATGCTTTTATTTGTTCATTAGGTAAATGCATAGAGAATAGTTCACCAGAATATGGAACGTCGAAATCCTTATAAGCGAAGTATTTAGTGATGGTTCAAAAAACACTTTTAAAACTAAACATTTCTTGTTATCGAAGCGGTGAAGTCATGCCAATGGGCGTGTACGTGAAAATTAAAAGTACCCCTTTCCCAAAGTTAATTAATGAAAAGTGTAACTTCAAAACATACACAATGACATGAAAAAGTTCTTGGAATGATTATCTTACAAAGAAAGTAATTCATTTACCTAATTTTGAATACCATCTCCTTGGATGGCAATACACCAGTCCCAGCGTCTCTGGCACTTTGTGAGTGTAGAACCTTCTGCGATTCACTATGTATCTCGACAACAGTTTTGAAAGGGCGACTTTTGCCCGCATTTACCCAAACGACACACCAACGATGTCAGTAATGTCGTTGATTATTCTCCCATGATCCTCATTAACAATTTCTCGGACTTTTTTAACATTTTCACAGGTGATGCTCATCGTCTTCCAAGGACGCTTTTCCACTTTTGAAGCGTTAGCTGTTTATTCCAATTTGCTGATCATGACAAAATCGCAGGCTAGTACACGCGCGTGATGACAAAAATACCGATTGCACTATTCCCGATGCAAATACAGCGACGTCGTTTGGCACACAGTAAGTTCAAAGTTACAACTTCGTAGCGTTGCACGCGGAACGTTATACTACCATTTGCTGGCTCTCTACAGAACCAATCCGGAAACTTTTTGATACCATCTCGTATCACATAATTAATTTATGGAGGTTATTCAGTTATACAGCTTCAGGATAATTGATAAATAGCAGTCGCTCGACAAATAAGTACTATGTACGATGAAACGATAAAGAAAATTGCTTATTTTCCTTTGAGTGGGAGGAATAAGAGAGCAATAATCGCCAAGGTCTGTTTTTTTTTTTAGACAATTTTAAAAAAAATGTTCGTGAAAAATTAATAAAATGTAATTATGGTGAAAACATAACAGTAATTTCATGAACGTTTCACTTTATGAAGCCATGCGCTCCATTAATTAGCAATAATCATGTTATATTTGCAGCATTCAGGTTATATAAAGCTGGTAATAGTACACTAAGAATAATTTTACTTTTGTTAAATCAATATATGAGATGAGAGGAAGAATAGGTCCTGTATGGATGCGTACAGGGTTATTACTTCTAAAAGGATTAAGACAAATTAAAGAAAGATGTATTATGTGTGTAATAGTGGATAGCTCGTTTCATTGTCTAATAGAATGGGAAATCGTAAAAAGGCGGAGGAAAGTATCTGGGATGAAGAATAGGACAAACTTCAACATGATATAGGAGCAATTAAAATGTCAGATATGAGGATAGAGAAAGAAAGTAACAAAATTGGGGGATTCTTAGGAAAGTAAGGGAGAAGTGTAAGGAAAGAGCTTGATGTCACACACAGTTGTGAAAACGGTAGTTTATTGTAGGGTTAAGGTATGGCAACTGTAGTTTTTATATTGCTAAATTTTTAGATATTTTTTTTTATGTAAATTAATTGTAATTTTTTTTACTGAAATAAAAATTCATTTGTTTATACTGAGCATTACTTTCAGTCTATCAAAATTACCACTCCCTAACTTCGGAAGCAATTTCCTTCTTTTCTTTTAAAAATATATTCTAAGGCTTTAAGTATACCAATATTACATTCTTCTTTGAATAGCAGAGCTTCTACCTTTTAAGCGTTAAATCGGCACACCTTTTTAATTAATTCTGAACTGGAATTATATTCTTAGAATAATATATATATATATATATATATATAACATATTTAAAATACCCTTTAAAATACAACCTTTTTTTTTAACAGAAATAGCCACTTTTGTATAAAAAAAACTATAAATTTACTGTAATTAATGACTCACATTTATAATAAATTTTTATATGTACTTTTTGGTAAAACTTTTGTTACATTTCGTCTTTATTGCACAAATAAACTGGTCCCTGGTAATCGGTAACTGTCAAAGTTATGAAGGAAGTTTTCAGGTCTATGTCGTTCACAAAGGATTACCTTTTTCTGTTTATTTTTGTAGTAAGGGTTGTTTAAACCCGTTAACGGACACGATGTGTTAAGAGTAGAAGCATAGCGACAAACATAAACAAAACAGTGAATAGATTACATGGGAAGTGTTGAAATTTTCACAAATGACATTCTTATGGGAATTAATCGCGTTGAAAATGAAGGTATCTATTTTAGCCAGAAGGTTGAGACAGGTATGATGGCAAGTTAGTTTGCTATGTAAACGCAAAATTCTGTTGCTTCTAGTTAACAAGCTGTGTTCAATTATTATATTGTTCAATTATAATAAACATGAAACCATACACTCCTCTTTATAGGCCACTTAAACCCAAGGTGGCCTCTCTTGATTTCTTCATGTTTATTATGAGTAATATAGCTAAAATAGCAATAAGTACAGGTACAAAAATGAATAAAATACAGCGAATTTATTGTCTAATGTATGACCTTTTGTGGTACTTAAAGTCTCTTGTATTGGTCACTTATTACTTCTGATTCACAGTAATTTATTTATGAAATATTGCACTATTCCTGTGACGGTTTTAGTGTTTTATTAATTTCTATGTATTTCGTTATTATTTTATGTTATATAGCTAAACTTCTTGTATATACATTATCTAGGGAAAGTACAGACTTAAAATATAAACCTATCTGCTGTTCAGGGAAAAGGTGAAAAGCACAAAATCAGGGATAGAAATTGAACATCTGTATAAGCAGATTAAAAAATGTTAAGAAAGAGGTACAACATCCATCAAACGCACCTGGTAGCCAAAACTATGTTTTATTTCAAACTCAGTAATAGTAACAACACATTCAACAGTGCTATAGACTAATAAAATTTACTATAAAACACTAGTAAAATGTTAACTAGGTGGCATTAACTGCACATTGTGTCAGGCAATAAAATAAAATCCACCATAAGTTACGACGGCGTTGGATGATAAATCATTCTGACTGTAGAACTGATGGAAAGAAACTAAAGTGACATCAGTCATAATACGTTATTATTATGTAAAGCACTAGTACGAAGTATATCCGCTATTGAACATGAACTATGTTCGTAAAGTGGTAGCCTTGCTGGAGAGTTTGATCGAAAAGATCTAGAGCAACGGTGATCCGCGGGCCCCTGGGCGGCCGTAAGGCCCTCCGACAAATCATTAAAATGCTGTTAATACCCACTTATTATTCAACGTATTGCTACAAACAGTGAATTACGAAAAAACAAAATATAATTCAAAGTTTAAATTGAGATAAAGTAAATTAGAATCATATTGAAGGCGGCTTTTTGTTCTGGATGGAGATATCAAATTGGTAAGCCCATAGTGTGGAACCAGGCAGAACCGTCATCTTTTCCCTGACAACAGCATCTTCCGGCAGCAAATTGACTCAGGCTATCAGAGAAGGCCATGAAAGCATTGGTATGTTTTGAAATAGCATTTGTTTTTATTTAAAAGTATTATAGAAACCGTATACGTTGGATCAGAATTCATAATACAACTTTCTCCTACTAAGCCTATACCACTACTAGTAAGTGATCATACCTCTCATTTAGGAATTAAGATTAACGAGTAAAATGGTGCCATCATATGTTTCGATTATTATTAGTATTAATATTTTATCGACTTGTTTTCTTGCCATAGAAGAGCTCAACGAGTTCGAAATATAGCGATTTCAAGTGTGACTTTATCTTAGTGTTTTATCATTTTTTTCTTTTATAATTACTGTTACTTTGTTACATTATATATATATATATATATAATATTCCTCTACTTTATGTGTCCGATATTTTAACTTGATGGAGTATAAGAGAAGGGCCTATGGCCTAATAGCCAAGCAAAGTAAATCATGATTATGATAACAATGATAAAGGTATTAATAATGCCTACTTATAATAATATTCCCATATCAAGGTTGGGTGTAGTTCCATTTTGAACTAGAATTGTTTCCATGTTATAAGGAGTTTTATATTTACTGCGGTTGATAAACGCATTCGTTGAATTGGAATATTAGACATTCACTGCATTTGAGAGAACCATTGTTTATGATAGTTCTGTATTTCTTCTGTCACTAGCTTTACTTGTAGTTCTTTATGAATTCGTTCACTTTTGGTCTGTCCTTGTGACTACCTTTGTTTACTGCAGAAACCTAATTTTGCATGTTTCTGTTCTTCTTTTGTCTTCTTGTCTTAATACCTAGGTCTCACTGTCATAATTCAACGCTGGTTTAGATAATGTTGCATATTTCAATTAATAAACCTAATGGTTTACCCTAAATATCTATTTATACAACCGTTGAGACTATCGAATGCATGTTTCCCCTCTTCTTATTCACATCTTAGAAAGAAGAACTCAATCTCTACATGGTTTACATTGTACTTCTATTCCTGCTTCTACCTGTACAAATGATTTAGCATATCTGCATTAACATGTTTGTCGCAAAATATAGCGTAGAACAGCGAAATGATGTGAGACAAAGTTACGACACTGAACAAATGCCAAATATATAGATTCATTATCTATTTTAATAGGGAATGTAATTCTAACTAGTGACAGCGAAACTGCCTCAGAGGGCGGGATGAGAGAGAAAGATGTAGCGAGGCGAGTGCAATGGGAAATTCCTCACGCGTAAATTTCATCGCAACGCTCTGTAAAAGCTTTTATATCTATAACATGAAGTCTCCTGCCATTGAACCATTTTTAAATCTTTACTTGGAAAGTACTGTGTCGGAAAGTAAAGCAATTCTCTTGAGATATATTTTGTTATGTAGAGAGATTTGAATCTATTATCTTCAAGAATATGAACATATATTACAACATTGATCATGCCTGCATATCATCAGGACTATTTGAAAAGTGTGTAGGTTTTAGTATTAAAAATAAAGTAGCCTATCTAGCTCAATGTTTTTATTCCCTTTAAAGATCTCCTCTTGCAACCTTATAAACATTTGTGCAAACCTATTTTAAAAAGATTGCATATTGCATGTTCGCGATTACAACAAGTTATCTTGTTGCCTTTGTTTTTGTCGGGAATATTCTCCCATTTAACAGTAGAAAAGTCAAAAGTTCTAGAGCTCCAAATAGGGGCTGCATGTAATCTGACAGACCTGAAATTTATTGCATAAAAATATGATTCCATATTCAAAAAGTTGTCAGTTAAATTTTTATTCTGTCCACCGACTTCTAGGCTTTTCATAAATTCATTTTCGTTTGGTTTTCTATGTTGATGAACTTCTTTTGATGTCTGATTTTGATAATTATCCCATTTTCACTTGCACATATGACGAGCGGCAATGCCATTAATTTATAGAGCTTTAATGCACTGGTTTTTACAGATTTATTTATTAATGTTCGACATATTACCCCATACATTCTGTTCAATTTGTTTTCCTTTATGTTCGCTTCTTTCTTTCTTTCTTTTTGACAGTTTGACATATTAAATGCCTAATAACTGAAATTATCCATAGTTTTGTTATTATTTTCTACTATGTTATACCTTTTTCCATGCTATTATTTTGTATTTTGGCCACAGATGTGTTCATTGCACATTTGCTTCCACTTCCTGTAATTTGCGAATAACTATTTGTAAATAGGTTGGAAATTAAGAATCAGACTTGAAACATTCGGGTCACGGTCGGGATTCGAACCGCGGAATTCAACCTTCCGAGTTCGCGCTCTAGCCAACCAAGTTACCGTGTTCTGCAACGCGAACCTCTCTCGTCTGATTCTGTATACCCCGTACACTTTTTAAAGTTTCTTTTCTATGAGAGATTAATTCCATAAGGGACGACTCGTTAATGCTACGAGTAACGACCCTTTAGTTAACCACTAACTATGTACAGTCAATTTACATGTGGAAATCATTCTTTCACACCAACCATGTGTAGGACATCATTTGGAAAGGAAGAATCAGACTTGAATATATAATTAACCTCTATAAACCAGAAACCTGGGTTCTAAGTACTCATTTCATTACTAGAGTCGCATTTTAAGTATATGTCATCAATCTCTTGCGAATTTAACGAAGGTTTCGGAGGTATATAGAATCAAATGACAGAGGTTTCTGGTTCGTGGAGGAGGACACGGCAGTTCAGTTGGTAGAGCGTAAGCCGAGTGGTTCGAATTCCGACCATGACCCAAAATTTGCAAGTCTAATTATTAATTTCCTGCTTATATTCTGCACATGACTAGTGTGAAGGAACAATTTCCATATATTTTAAAATAATCTTCAGAATTACTAAAATTGTCCTAATTATCTACAAACAAGGTTGCATCTAATGGTTTTCCGCTATATATTTTTAGCTACCTTTTTCAGAAATATGCTTTGGTGGTTATCGGCGTCACGGCTCTAAAGGCAGCGTCTGACAAAATAATAAGCACATTTTGTTGGCAGTTTGACTCCCTCTCCCTTACCTCTAAACTACCATTCCAAGTTCGTTCTTCAAATATTGAGTATGGAAATGTAACATGTAAATAAAAAGTGGTGCTATTGGAAATTTTTTAGTTTTATTATAACTCCGTCCGAGTATTTTCAGGAACGATAGTCTGGAACATAACATAAAAATGTTCAGCGTGGTAAACAGGGGGAGAAAAAGCGCAAAAGAAATAAAAGAGTACAACATAAAGGCATCAGCAACATCGATCGAAACCTTATCTTGTAAGAATGTTATGACGAGAACGCGTCTCTACTAGTAAATAACAGACGCAATTAAAGTGTTTAAAGTTATTCTTTTCTTTACTCCTGCATTATCACTATTAATAATTTAAAATAATACATTATATCCCTAACCTTTTCCCCAAATTTACGTTTTCCTAAATAGAATGTTTTTAAGCATACTTTTGCATAATTTCTTGTAATTGCTTTTAGTCTATATTTTTATTGTACCTGTATCTGCAAAACAATACTCCATTCACTGCCACTGCCTTCAGAGATTGTTGGAGGTGCCAGTTGTATGCTTGAACAGACTACAGTTTCAGGGTGTTTCCATTAAATATTGCAGCGTATGTTGCGGGTCTACACTATAACTCTGAGTTAATGGCCTTGGTTATTGTGAAACTGATTGAGCCTAGGGCGTTAATGGAGTAGCAGCACCCAGCGGGCAGCCAATCAATGCTTAATACTGAACACAAGCGCACGCGCAAACACACGCGTCGTAATGAAGCGGGGTTCAAATGACAAATTAAAAGTCGCTGGGTGACTTCACGAAACCCACTTGACCATCTCGCCGATACTACAAGCCAAGAACATGCGTTTCAGATTCCATAAGACTAGCTGGCGTCTTTTAATAGGTTAGAGCTTCTTGTTCCAAAACATGCGGCATATAAGCATTTTTCACCTCATTTAAATAAAGTTATATAGGTATAATTTGAGAGTGTGTTTAAGTAGCATTAAACCAAAGGTTTTAAGATTTATAATCTTATGTAATATAAAATGAATTTCTTCTTCTTCTTCTTCTTCTTCTTCTTCTTCTTCTTCTTCTTCTTCTTCTTCTTCTTCTTCTTCTACAAAATGACATGCCAAAATTGCAAATTCTAACATAGTAGTAAAAGGTAAAAGGTAAATTTACTACATCTGTTGTTAAGCTAAAATAACAAATATTACTAAACAAAGCATAATGTTCAATTGTAAATACTCTTCTAATATATGCAAATGACTTCTAGCATTAAAACACCCTATAAATCATGCACAATTAGCCAAATTCAGAAAAAGTTATCTTGCAACTATATGCCATGAAGTCATTGCCGCCTTCACAACACAATTTCAATCAATGTACCTGTAAGAAAAAGTTAAAATCGTCGCCCTAACAAGCAAACCAACATTCAAACACGAGAATTATATTAAACAAATATTTGAAATTATAGCAATTCATAAATTAACCTACATTATCTTGGAAACATTGAAAATGCAATTAATTAATGAATTAAATTTATTTATATTCAAAACGCTTATCTTGAACTATTAGTAATCTTTATTATTCTAATAACAGAAAACTTCCTTAACCTTACTTAATATATTGATTTTACTTTCGAATATACACACCAAAGCGTCAAAGGCATACAAATTTTCGACTGGAAAAATAAACAAGTCTAAGAATTTAAATTTTAAATTAATTACATATTAATAACCAATAAACATTATATTATACATTTACCAGTTCTGAAAAATATGCCAACATGATTTTCTCATTAGTTGAACTAACATTAACTCTTTTCTCCACGTACAGAACTTGTCATATTCCTTTTCGTATACACTTTACGATTTTTGAGGAATTAACAAACCCTCAGCTACCTCAGCTTCATTTATACTTTCTTCTGTAATGATAATAATATGTTCAAACACTGCGGAACTAGCGTCCATTTCCATTTGAACCTTTTAAAACAAAATATCGTCAGAGAAACGAGTACTAAGAAACCATGGAATATAATACCTCATATTTACTACGGCATAACATCACATTTTGTAAATATTTTATAATTTTTAAAAAATTTCAATGCTAAAATTGCATAAAACGTATGCAACATGTTTATAATTTCATTATAAACACTTGTGAAAATTAGCACAGGAGCAGAAGTGAATGTGCTAACGGCTGAACACTCACTCGTGTCACAATTGCCAAGGTTATACACTAGTTACTAAATAATTCTAAAAATATTGTAAAAAGTGGACGTATAAACTTTAAACTAAAATGAAATTCCTACAAATACGTTTTAATTCAATAAGCGAGATATAAAATAATCAGTTTGACTTTCTTCTCTACTTGAGTACTAAGTAATATAAAGTTTTTAAAACAATTTCTAAATCTACCATGTCCAAACAGAAATTGCTTCCTAAAGCATGCAATAATTATGTCAACATAAACCACAAGAAAACCCATTATCCTCCTCATTAGTTCCCAATTAATTCTACATGTAATATCTTTATTAAAGGATATTGCCTTTTTCAGTCTGTCTGCAAAGACTAGGTAGTTTGTGCTTGTGTGTGTTTTGCCGACCATCGCTACGTACACCCTGTAATAATAAAGTGAGTTAAGGATCGCCCGAGTGCTTCCTGGGTAAATTCAACCGCCACAACCGCAAAAGGGGAGATATAATCGTCATCACGCGAAAAGTTGGCTTTTTTATTTTGTATTTATATTTTTACATCGAGCATATAATGTTACTATATTTAAAACTGATGATGATAATAAGAATTAATCTGTGTTGTAAGAGATGTAGAAAATTGTGCCTCTCAGAGGCAATACATTGCCGGCATCTGCGTCGGAAATTCTTGTATTTCATTAATATTTCTTCGTAATATGGCGGCGATTCGGAACACGTTCTTTTTCACTGAGAGATTCTGTTTCTCATAACTTTTAAAAAGTTGGGGTTTCTCTACCTGGATTTCCAGGGTATTTTATTCACATCGCCTTATCATTTCTCTGCAAGAATCTGTTTTCACATATGTGTTGCACAAAATACCCCGATCTTAAGACTTTTCTTTTGTAATGGCATAATTCACGAAAGAACAATTAGCACACAATAAAAGTACCGATGCAAATGCACAACTACTAACTGAAAAAGTCTCTATGAAACTAACTATAAGTTATGCTGGTTTTACCGGCACATAATCAAATAAGCAATACATGAATGTATTGACTTTTTATTCCTGAAGAATAACACTGGGCAACAAAAAAATAATTTTTGAATGTTTCGAGCACTTCATGAGGCAATTCCTACTAATTTTGGGTTGAGAAAAACAAATATGACAATGAAAAAATTTTATTAGCTCTAGTTTCTATGATATACACAAGGTGGAAGTATTACATATTAACGGATTGAGAGAAAAGGTACATTTTAATTACATACATGCTAACAACAATGAAAGTGCATTTGATTTTTTTAACTGGTAATTACATGCTAAGAGTTCTAAATGGCTGGAAAAATACTTCGCAGATAGTCGTGTCTGAAGAGAATCATGTGGTGGCCTATTGACTTCGTCGTCTTTTAGCTTGCCTCTTGTGATGGAATTCCGCAGAATCCCTCTAAACAAAGACCAACAGTAATCCGCAAGCATTACTTCATTCCAACGGCCCTGATATCTTTGTTCCATAACAGAAATGTCCTGATGGAATCTCTCCCCATGTTCATCACTAACAGCTCCACAATTAGGAGGGAAAAAGTCTAGGTGGGAGTGGAGAAAGTGGATCTTAAGGGACATGTTGCATCCAAGGTTACGGTATTTTTGCAGGAGCACTGTTACCAAATGCTTGTAGTTGTCATCTCTTTTGTTGCCTAAAAATCCATGAACAACACCCTTGAAGGCTTCCCAAGCTTCCTTTTCTTTCCCCTCCAAAACTTGGTCAAATGCAGGATTCTTTACAAGTTCTCTTATTTGTGGTTCGACAAAAATGCTTTCCTTAACTTTTGCATCACTTAATTTAGAAAATTTCTCTCTGATGTACTTAAAGGCCCGTCCTTCTCGGTTCATAGCTTTGACAAAGTTTTTCATCAAACCCAGCTTGATATGCAGGGGTGGAAGAAGAACGTCTTTTGGGTTCACAAGAGGCTTGGCAGTGTTTACAAGAGGCGTCAGATTGCGTTTCTGTGAGGAAAATGTTATTTCACCACAAATATAACAAAAGTTATTCACCATATTTACACATTTTCGTGGCATTTTTACAAATTTTACACTAAAAAGCACTCGCGAACCAGAAATTTTGCATTAATTTGAGTAGAAATTACATATAATTCACAGTCACAGCAACAGTATCTATGTTTATGACTTACAAATAGCTGAAGAGCATTTGTGTTTTGTTATTTGACAGGTGTGCCAACTCCCAAAAAAATTCCCACAAATTTAAAATATCACTCTAAAAAATGAAATGTCACTTTATCTTCAAAACAAGAGCTAATCTATCATTTTTATGGTGATTTTTGAATTCAGCAGATGGAAATACATGTAAATTCACTATTTTTAAGCCCGAAATATTTTCATTGTTGCCCAGTGTAATTAGTCAAAAAATATACACAATATATTGAAAAAATTAAAAGGATCTCTATCAGTAAAATAATTACCCAAGTCAAAAGTGAACTTGTGTTTTCATATAAACACATTGGTATATGTGATCCATCTATATCTAAATGCCAAACATTTCTTCCAGTCGACAGGAATTTCTGTTTTATTGCTACATAGAATTATATCTTCCCAATGCTTTCCCCTAATAAGATTAAAAGTAAATATTCATTATGGAATGCTAGTTGAAATTAGGTAGGCGAAACAATCTTTAAAACACCCATGCACATTTTCAAAATATTATTTAAAATGTTTAACGCATTAATTCATTTTTGTTAATAACCTTTTAATTTCAGTAGATATCGTTTTGTGAGCCTGGAATCCGTTAAGCCAAGCTTCAAAATAAGCAGTCAAATCTTAGTTTCAATGATGTTGGAATAATTTTTGTGGATCATAGATTTAGTATCATTTCCACCAAGAGTTACACGCACCCACTTTTTAAATCTTATATAGATATTAATGGTTACGTCATGCTCAATGGAGGAAAATTGGTCATATTTATAGTATGAATCCACCATCTTTGAACAAACGTATTAAGACAATCTTTAAATTTATTTTCCAGGTGTTTCTCTTTCTTTAACTCATTTTCCTACACCTCTATTCTGTTCCAAATATGTGAAAAAACAGCTGTGTTGGGTTGCGATTTTGATTCAGACAAATAGTTGTAGCTGGGCACGTGTACTGCTCCAGAAGAACTAGCATAGCATTGATTAGCAGAAAGAATCTTGTGTAACATCGAACTATACATTAACTCCTATATTGAGGTTAACTAGAAGTTTGGCCCAAAATACTTGGGCAATCGGGTCGCCTCTTAGGATCAAATTTCTTTGACGGAGAAAGCCTTCGAGGACTACAGAATATTTATACTCAGGGGTCGTGACCGGAGAGTTCACAAGGCTCAGGAGTGAAGTCTGGACATAAAAAGCTGATAATCCTTGGATCGAATCCCATCCTAGTCCTCCTACTTTTCCTTTTTTGAATATATCTTGCCTGCTCGACTTAATGCGAATGAAACATTATCATAATGGATAACAAATAAAGAATTATGAATATATAAAACATTATTATAATTTTAGCCATGACTTCACAATGGGAAAAAGCTTGTCCCTAACAGCCTAAACTTTGCTGGGAAGAAAATATTGCTCCATTCCTAAAGTGTCAAAGTAGCTTTTTAGGCTGATATGATTTAAAGAGTATACTATTTCCTTAATAAAAGTAGTACCAGACTAGAAAAATATCGAAATACTTTATGTGCCAAAATATGAGGATTTTCTTATTATTAAAAAAAAAAAAAAGCAGACTTTTCACAAATTTATATTGATTTAAGATGTATCTTATTATAAGTATCGGAACATCAAACGAAACATTGAAAATCTTATTAAACACGTTCTATTGCTCTGCTATGGAAAGAAGAAGAAGAAGAAGAAGAAGAAGAAGAAGAAAAGAGGTAATAGAAAATAAAAGAAAAGACTTTTTTCCCCTTCTATTATGGACTGATGTACAAAATGCACGATTTAACCGACAATAAAAACTTCAGATATTTATTCTCTACCCCTCATTATATAGTAAATAATTATTTTTACACACATTTGCCAATTAAACGTGTAAAGCGCTTAAAAATAATCGTACATATTACAATAAAGAACACACAGAAAGGAAAAAGAAATATAATAGCAAAAGACCAAGAGAGTACATTCGGAATAAGTTTGAGAGAAGCATAAACTAAGCAGCTGTTTTATTTATTTATTTATTTTTATTTACGGACGCTCTTTAACATCTCAGGTCATCAGCGTCCCATTCAATTCAGGGCGTGAAACGGCCGACAAATTTTGCTCAGAGGCCTCTTCTTTCAGGCTTGAGGTTCTTTTTCGTGCCGTAAATGTACGACACGGGACCCACGGTTTTACTTCCCTTCCAAAGAAAGCCATACTTAGGATTTTTACGCCCGAAAAAATCCATTGCTCCTGGTCGGGTTCGAACCCGCGATCTTGGGAAACAAAGCAGCAAACAGATATCCGTCTCATTTTCACTTATTTGTATTCATGATTGAAGGTACATGTAGTGTAGCCATGTTGGGTCCTCAATTAAAGACAAAAAAACTAATTTTAAATACATTGAAATATATCACAGAGTAAAACAGAGGTAATTCGGGCGATATCGCTCGAAAATCGTATTCGGGAGATCCCAAGTTCAATTTCCTTGGAACCGGCCTCCTGACTTTTATTTCGAGATTTCTGGACGCTTAGGCGAATGCTAGTATGGATCTTTCCACAAATTTTCCCTCTCCCATTTCATATTATTTCATCCCGTTAGTTCTGTTACAGAACCAAAAGTCCAAGCGAGAAGGGTTGCTGCTGTGTGCGGTGTGACGGTAGCTTGCGGTTTGGAAAGTTTTCCACACCGGCGTCTGATATGAAAGCGGCTCTTCTGAGGGGCTTGGACTCAAGAGGTGCCTCCATTACTGTCGTAGGCACAGATGGTCAGACTTTGAGCCAGGCTGAAGTATCGAAATATTCTCCTCCGTCCTACCAACTCGGTCTATATCCAACCCAATCCAATGATTCATAAATGAAAATCAATGGACATAAAATGGTTGAAGTTCTGCAGTATATATATTTTTCACATAAATTCGTTACATTTTATCCCCACACCAGCATAGATAGCAACGACAGAGAAATTGTCGAACAATCAGTGGATAGGGTTTAAACCACGGCCATTCAAAATATAACATATTACCATTTCAATTATGTTCCTGCTGAGCGTGGGGCAGCTAGTGTAATTGTTGACAAGAAAACTTAAGGGACTGCAGAAGCCAGACTAAAGACTAAAGAGTTCAAAGTGTGAAATAGTTTCGTCACAATGTTATAAACAGTGTATATCCTGAAAAATATTAGGTAAATTATATATACACGTGTGAGTAATTAGCAGCGAAAATTATATTAATAGTAATACTCTAGACATATACTCTTTTAGCTCGTTGTTTAACGCATAATTCATAATCAAGCATTTGCTTCAAAAAACTGAACTTTCCGCAGCTGTACAGTGTACAGTGTAGGCACATAGTTACTAAGTTCGTCACCGGTAAAGTAAGCTGAGACGGTAATAATACTGTAGTATTCGTTTTAGTAAACAAACTTTATTTTGTACAGTTTGCACCATTGTTATCGACAACATATTGCTCTTTGCTGGAAGCTGACACATTCAAAGCAAAATACAGTATAGTAAAGTTCAAGCAGACGCATCCATGGTCAGTCACAAGCATCCAATAGCTAATCTGGTCGTTGAACACAATGTCCACAGCTGTAGCTGTACACAGGGCATACTGACCTCGGGAGGTTAATATTGAAAACGAACTTATAGTGACAAGACAATATCTCCTTTAACATGTTCCAAGACAGCCTTATGTATTTAAATTAGTTATTCCTGTTGATAAGCCAATAACAGTTGGTAATATTTTAAGTATTTGTCAAAAGCGATGAAAACTCTCAATAAAACTTACGCATCTAACCCAGATTGGCCAATGCGATAAATTTGCATAAAATGTTTCAGGATTTTAAGCAGTAGAAGCAAGCAGTTACTCAATTTCAGGTTGAAATATTCAGGTTTCTATTTCCCCAATTAACAACTATTGAGGACTTTTTAAAAATATTTAAAAATATTCCTAGAGTTACCTTGTGAATAGTTAAAAACAAGTCACTATTTCAGAAATAATTCCAAATCATTCGTTGATGAACAGAGCTTTCAAAGTTATGTAAAACTTTAAATGCAATTATATTTAGAAATTGAAGAGCAAGAACCTATAGTATAATTCTAGTCTCTATTAAAACCAATTTAAGTGGCAAACAAAACTTGTGCCAGACTTCTGAAGAAGAAATTAAAAACTACCTGCTTTACGTTTAAATAGTGGAAGGAAAGCACGAAGGAACGAAGGAAGGAAAGAAGTTCCTATATTCACAGAATTATAACGCAACAAATTGCATTTTCAGAGAAACCTATTAGCTCTTCAGGCATCATTGTACCTGCAATTAGAAGATACCGGGAAAGAATTAGAATGTTTGTACTCTTTAAAAAAATATTTTTAAGATTAGAATATTTCTGTAGGTTGTTCATTATTACTCACAAATAAATATTAAATTGTTAATGTAACCAGTTTTTTTTAAATATTTTTGCCATTAAACAATTTAGCTAATTGTACTAAATGATTATTTTACTTAGGATTTTCTGAAGATAAGATTAGTGAAAATTTTTAGTTCCTGAACACAAAAACACAAAAAATTGGCATCCGACTTTTTGAGACTACTTAAAATGTTGGATTCTAGTTTCCAAGAATTTGAGTTAGGTTTCTACCAACGTATAATTTTATTTATAGTGTCGTTTTAATAATTTTAAATATATCTAAAAAAATATATCATCTTTGTTTCTTCTTCCTTCTTTTCTTATCTTTTTTCTTTGCATCTAAGAATTTAATTCCTCAGTATCATTCTTTAAGTTCATACCTACAAAATTATACTGTTTTATAATGAGCCATTTGTTTATACAGGCATTTAACTATATAAGATTAGAGGTAAATAATACAAAACATTTTCAACAGCTCTAAATCTTTCATACCAAAACACAATCCGGTACTATGCTCTGATTGTTAACCCTGCTGCCGTGAATCTTTATTCAAGCTCGTACTATAGAAATGTACTTTCAGAAAGACATTAAAAACGTGAATTCTGGGAAGTAGTCCTGGTGATGTTTATTGTTAACCGCAAGAACTCTACAGAAAGGACTTGGAAAGGTGGGGGGTGCTTTGGAAAATGGTACGTTGCTGTGAGCTCGGAGGGACTTGGAATTTAATTTTCTTTCCCTTTATAAGTTTGAGAAAATTCAGAATGCTGACAGAATAATATTTGTATACTCTTATTTAGCATAAAATGTCGCCTGCTAAGGCAGCAGTGTTTTCAATTAACTCACTTTCAGCAATTTTATGCAGAGTTATATAATTAACTATAATTTAACAACGAACACTTTATATTACAATGCTAGGTAAGGCATATGATAGGCCTCTATTAAGTGGTTGCTTCTACAGGTAAAGTTATGGTCATCCCATTTTCGATATTCGAGGAATGACTACCAGCATTTCATGCCTGCATAAAACACAACTCTAACTGGGCAATACTATAGAAATGTCCTGAAAACCCTGCAGGGCCATATCATACGCAAAAGGCACATTTCCGTTCAACAAGTTGGATGCTGCATCACGATAATGCATGACCGCACAGCGCAAATATTGTTGCTGAATATCTCACAAAAATCAGTGTGAATGAGTCCCCCACCTTCCCTATAGTTCAGATTTAGCCCCGTGTGACTATTTCCTTTTCTCGAAATTGAAGAAATGCCTTGTGGGAGGCTTCTCCATCGGCAAAAGCAGAGACGATTCTAAAGTACATGTCAAAAAAAAAAAAAATCCCAACATATCTTTGAAAAGTGGCAGAAATGCTGGGCAGGTGCATTGCACCCAACGGATATTATTTCGATAAAGATTATGAGGATAAGTAAAGGTATATTGTTAAATAAAATTATGATAGTTCTTCATTGAACAGCCCTCATATACTTAGGAACGCAGAACTAGATTGTATTATTAACATTAGAGACTATATGCAACAATATGTGATTAGCAACCTGTTCTTTATGCATATATGAGTACGAAGTATCGTGTGTTAGAAAGTGGAATAGAAACCCATTTTTAGCTGCAAACATCGGTTTAGCTAAGACCAATACTTTGAAATATACGGAACCCTGAAAGGTAAAGAAAGGTTAATACTGTTTTACATGAGACCGAGAACCATGCCTAAGGCAAAATACTGAATTGAAGATTAAAATCGATTTTAGCCGCCAGGATAAAACCAATAAATATTTCTTGTGATGTGTCAGAGGGTTGTATACCTAGGTGCACGTATCAAAGTGCTTTTTGTTTTCATGAATATTTATAATGCTTTTCAGGTACCTACCCTGAGATATACAACAGGGAGACTTGAAAAACATTTTTTCTTAAGAATAAAGGTAAATTTATCCTAACTCCTTGGTTTAATGGAAGCGTTTGCGTCCGGAGGTCCTTGATTCGAATCCCAGTAAGGTCAAGCTATCTGGGTAAGTGTTTTTTTACCCGTAGTTTTATCTTACTCTGAGAAGGGGAATGCCAAATAACTTTAAGGCACCAAGGGTTCCGAGTTCATTTGCGCCATCATTAATTACCTTCATTTCATTCATCCCTACAGACTTACACCTGTAGTATTCAGTGCACAATCTACAGACGTCGCGAGAAGACCAATGCAGTCAAAGCGACGATAAATAAAACATTAAAAAAATTACCCTGCGCTTCTCTATCAGAAGAAGTTTTCTTTTCAGTCGTTGCTGAAACAGCGTATTAGAAAGTTCTTAGTACAAAACAGAACTTTCCTGTTTCTTCTCGTTCTACTAGGTATCAGAAATAAAACACCAAAACAATGATAATATTTTGAACAGCTTGTATAGTTCTTCTACAATTTAAAATAATGTATTTTAAATGCATAGACTGTAAAGTTTGAAATGAAAGATAATAATAATTAAAACTAGATGTTGATAAATAAAAATTAAAATAAAAATAAAAATACAACAAAAGAACAGAACAATATGTGTTTGACATATTGCGCTTTTAACGTGTATTTATTTCTGCACTTCAAATTGTTTTTACCTATAGTGTGCTATCTTTATTTTTCATATACATTAATTAAAGGAAAAATAAATACATATATTCAAAGAGTGTTTATAAACTACACAGTAATAATTAAAAAGATTACAGAAGAGTCTCAGACAAGCAATTTGAGATAGGGAATACATAATCTGTCTGTTCATATATAACACTAAGTTTCTAATGTGCTCCATTGAATATTGGCTTAAACGAAGTAATACCACATATAACGGAATTGTGCGAGTCTCTTTGGTGCAGTCCGCATGATAAAACTGGCTCAATATCATAAACTAAAATGAAGAAAGAAAAAAAATACTTTGCAGGAACCGAGCCTATCATCTTCAAAAAAGTCGGTCCTGGTGGTGTGGTGATAACCGTAACCCAAGATCTCGAGTTCGATCCCGGCCAGGATCGATGGATTTTTTCGGGCGTAAAAATTCTAAGTATGGCTTCCTTCGGAAGGGAAGTAAAGCCGTGGGTCCCGTGTCGTACATTTACGGCACGAAAAAGAACCTCCAGCCTGAAAGAAGAGGGCTCTGAGCAAAAATTTTCGGCCATTTCAGACACTAAATTGAATGGGATGCTGATGACCTGAGATGTTAAAGAGCGTTCGTAAATAAATCAAATCAACAAAATCTTCAAAACATGAGGTTTTTGCCTTATCCATGAAGTTAATCAATAAATAGTTCCTTCTAGACTAAGTTACATAACACTAAAAACCAGTTAATCGCTGTGCAGTGTCGTACGGCCAAATGCTTTGTATATAGCACTAAATCTTGAAATAATGGGCTATTGAAATCCGGAAGCAAAGTTGAACACATTCAAAGGAAAATTTAATCCTATTCCCTTTTAACATTCAAACATGAAATGGACGTGCTCTATTTCTTAGCGTTCATTTTTAAGATTTTCACTCACAAATTTATTCAGAAACAGAGTAAAGAAGCTTACAAAATTTTTTTTTTTTTTTGAGTAGTGTTTAACGCCCGTTTTTACTACTGAGGCACCACAGGCGGTGACACTGATGATACATGAGATGAAATGATAAATTGGGAAAGGATTTTTTTTTTAAGGAAGGAAGTGTTCCAGGCCTAAGTTTAGGTATCTCCCCGGCATTTGCCAGTTATGAAGACTGAGGAAAACCTGGAAAAAACCTCAGTCAGGGAGGACGGTCCTGGCGGGATTCGAACCGCAGACCTCCCGCTCACGAGTCCGTGCCTTAACGACCTCGGCCACCCGTGGCGGTGCTTACAAAATGATAATATATATTTTGTATTTTATGTGAAAAAATCAACTTGTTGGAGTTTTGAAAATCAAGTGTCAGCATTAACTTCTCCAAGATCCGGATCACATGGATCGGCCCATAAGGGAACGCTCGGTGCATTTAACTTGTTTTCCACCGCGAAAGTGGAGTACCCGAATTTTCCTACATTATGTAGAATCGTTGTAAGAATGAGTTATTTCTTCGCAAGAGAATCTGCTATCAGCCGAAGGTTATTTTTATTTGGCTCTTGATAAACAATACCAGTACTGTAACAGATTACCGCT